>JAXGGA010000320.1:0-250000 GCA_038373865.1 Uloborus plumipes
CTTGACATGGAATGACTCATTTAAAATAACCTTTCACAAATATGGGTGTCATAAAATTTCAAATTATTTTCATGTCGGTGTTTATAAATTATTTTAATTGTTTAATCATTTTGAATTTAACTTATACATGCAGCAACTACGTAACAGTTTGAGCGCATGCTGATATGTACTAATTTCAAAACGAAAAAAAAAAAAAAAAAAAAAAAAAAAAAAAAAAAAATTTTTGAAAAAGTCTTTTACTATACTCTGTGTAATGAGAGCTGGCGTGTCAAGTCCAAATTAATTTCCCACTCTCCACACTTTTTCAGTTATGGTTGTCATAGTTACGGCACTATGGACCTTTTTTCCTACTTAGCTTTTGCAACAATGGCTAAATGCATAACGATTAAAATTGCTTTGTGCGTTAACTATTATTCAACTGAAAATCAACGTTAATAACACGGTTACTCAGGATGGCAGGTTTCGTTAAAACAAACTATTTAGCACTAGGTTTGTTAAAAAACGTTAAGAAATAACTGAGATATGAGGATATAAATAAAATCGTAAACCAAATTCGATAAACATAAATTAAGTGAAATGCCTTAACCGCAGTGTATAAAAAAAGAGTAGATCTGCTTTCTTTTGTAGTTACCCCGGACACGACTCGAAATTTCTGACCTTCATACGCCTATTTTAACCCTTTATGTTCCAAATTAATGTAACAATCGATTTTTACATATTTTTTTGGTTTTTCTCGTTGAAAATACATTAAACAGCATATATACCAAGTAAAAAAAATTTGAAAATTAGTAGGGTCTCAGACCTCCTACGCCTAGGCCCCTAAGAAAATTTTCCGATCGCAAGTACCATCTGTTGGCCTCTCAGAAAATTACAAGGAGTGGTACTTAAAAAAATCAGCATGAATCCTGCCGTATAGGATTCAC
This sequence comes from Uloborus plumipes, assembly GCA_038373865.1. NCBI lineage: Eukaryota > Metazoa > Arthropoda > Arachnida > Araneae > Uloboridae > Uloborus > Uloborus plumipes. The sequence continues at coordinate 924 of JAXGGA010000320.1, forward strand.
AATACTAAATTAATATAAGTGGCACTTCTGAGTCCCGTCGGTGCATTAAGGGTTAAAGTAACAGACTATCTCTTCTCTATCTCTATCTCTTCTCTACTAATAATAAAGCTGAAGGTGGATCTGTCTGTCCTTCTTTCCTTCCTTCCTTCTGTCTGTTACGCGCGTAGCGCCAAAACCGCTCGGTCGATTTTCATGCCACTTGGCACAAAATTAGTTTGTAGCATGTAGTTTTGCACCTCGAAGCGATTTTTCGAAAATTCCATTTCGTTCTTTTTTTATTCGAATTCTAAGCGGAAATCTGATAAAAAAGGGAAGAAATATTTCATACACATTTTCAAGTCTTATGTCATTCGAAAGCTTGAAATTTTCTGCACAAAATGACATTTTTTCGAAGTTTCTGCGATCATCAGGAGAGCTGTAACAATTGTTTTAAGACTCCCGGAATTCAAGGCTTACCTTCAGTAAAGCAAGCCAAACGATTCTAAATGTAATAGCTCGAGGATAAAATTTGTTTGAAAAGAGAGATGAAATGAATTATTTTATCAACGGAAATCAACTTTTCATATTGTTACCATGGTTACGTGTTCATACTTATTTTTGTTTCGTTCTTTTTCCAGCGTTGCCAGACGTAGTATTTTTGATACTACGGTTGTATTTTTTCGGCCCAAATAAGGAGCGTAGTATTTTTCCGGCAACCCTGTTTCCAATATTCTAATGACTTAATTAAAAGATTTGGCGGATTTTTTTTTTTTCATTTTAATAGATTTCGCATTTCAGCAACATTGATTTTGGCAACGTTTGGAAACAGTAGTATTTTGTAATATTTTTTTTAGAGGAGGCGTAGTATTTTTTGTTTTAATTCTCTGGCAACCCTGTCTTTTTCCCGGTGAAAACGCTTTGGGACCTTACTTGGCGCGTTTTTGCGTGTCTCGCGGAAGTGAAAGCTTTGAGAGAAACTACGCAAAATAGCCAGGGTTACCACGCTTGGCGCGCCTATCGCCCATCTAGCGAGAAAAGGGTACCTAAAGCACAGATTAACCAAATATCGTATCAATTGCGATATTGCATCGTTCTTTTTAAAGTGTTTCATTTCGGAAAATGTATTGTTTTGTTTTTTAAGCTAGGAAAGAAAACTTTCTTCTTCTTTTAAACTTTGGTAAGATTTCTGTTAGTTTCTGTGAGCAACAAAATTGTTCTTATTTTCTCTTTTGGCTTATTTTTGTGCATCTGCCCTTGGGGTTGCATTCGAATGTTCCAAGGGGGTGTTTTACCCCTTTTGTGGAGTAAATCAGTGTTCATTTCAATGCAGACAAAAGTGATATGAATTGGCACGACCACTTGGCGTTATATCGCCAAGCTTTTGGTCGCCAAGTATTTGCCGCCATTTTGGCGACATATCACCAAGTTGGCGAAAAAAATTGTTTTCTTTTTTTTTATTTGGACTCAATTTGGCGCTATTGGCGATATTTTGCGAAAAATCCACTGAATGATGTTAAAATCGGCGATATTTAGGGGATTAATCATTGTAAAACATTTTTTTTGCATTGTTTCGTGGCAAACTAGGGATATAAATGTTTGAACTGTTATCTTGCTCACTCCAAGCACTATTTTAGCACTTAAGGCATCTTCTAAGAAATTTACACGTAAAATTAAGTAGCGTGGGGTCCATACCAGATTTTTATATCATACTTTGAAGGAATTATAGTTGAATTACAACTAAAATAGAGCATTTTTTCTGCTATATCAATTATTTTACAAATGAACTTTTAATTTTATACCACGGGCAAAGCCGTGCGGGCACCGCTAGTAGTACTATAAAGATGTTAAACTCACCATCAGGATCGACAATCTTAACAGCAGTTTCCGAAAGTACTTCAGGACCAACTCCGGCTTCGTTGAAGGCACAAACTTTGAACTCGTACTGCCTGCCCTCTATGAGGTTCGTGACGTTGATTTGCGTGGCGTGACAAGACGTCAGGTTCACCTTCTGCCATGTCTGCGTTCCAGCCTCTCTCTTTTCGATCCAGTAACCAAGGATTCGCGAACCACCATCTTTCTCAGGCTTATCCCATGACAAATTGACGAAATCACCACCAACTTCAGTGACCTTTGGTACTCCTGGGGGTCCAGGTGGGTCTGAAAGAAAGCAATAGGCGAGTTGATTTTTTAAAAACAAACTGTAGGCATTTAACAGTTAAAATTGTGAAGAATTTCCTTTAACATTCTTAGTTGTAATTATACCCTGTGTAACGAGAGCTGGCGGCTCAAAGTAAAAATAATTTCCCACTATTCGTACTTTTCCTCTGATGGTTGTCACAGTTACGGCGCTATGGACTTTTCCCCCACTTAGTTTTTACAACAATGGTTAAATGCAAACGGTTAAAATCGCTTTGTACGTAAACTATTATTCTATTGAAAAATCAACATTAATAAAGCACAACTTTTCTCTAGAAATTTTCGCTTTATTTATGTGTGACTAGATCTGTTAGAAAACGTTGAGAAGAAGCTTAGACATGAGGATATAAATAAAAGCGTAAGCCTCATTCGATTAACATCAGATAAATGAAATGCCTCAACAGCAGTGCATAAAAAAAAAGAGTGAAGCTGTTTTCTTTCGTACGGTTTCCATGAAGTCGACGCAAAATTTCTAAACTTGATACGCCAATTTTAAAGTTACCTAGTATAGATACTTGCAATGTGATGAGCATTTTTAGATTTCAAACCACCGGGTAGCTGAACTAGGCAATGAGTAACATGCACAAGTGCATCAGCATGCAACATATGTTCCTAAGCATCAATATTAATTTAACAGAGCAAGCTATTGTTGGCTATGTCCACCAAACGCAATGTATTCTTATTATACCACATACAGCAATTTATATTTGACACAGAATAAAAAATATGAAGTAGAAACGATGGAGAAAAGGAGGAATGGTGACTTCAAATACTTTCATATTCTAACAGCATTTAATTTGTAAAAGAGCTTTCAGGACTTCGGGCACTATACTTCTCTATTGCATGTGAACTTTGTGCATTAAGCTCAATTTAGGCTGTTTGAACAAAATCTTTGTTTGTAACAAAAAAGTGCTTAGGAATACCATGCAAATAGCTGCACATGTGGAAACTCTTCACTCCAATTTTTAATGGTGAAATATATTTTTAAAGTTTGCTGTGAACGAACGTATCAATTCCCCTTTCATTTGATTTGTGACAAATGTTTTTGCAACATGGCAATTCTCGAATTTTTTAAAAGATGGTGACAGAGGATGTGAACGCACTTTAACCTTCTGTCGCAGACTCTCGAAACAAAAGGTCTTTGATTTATTGAATATTTTTTAACGCTTTTCAAAATAAAATGTAAAATAAATATTAGTAACGGTGAATGGGAAAAAAATGTGCAATTGTACTTACCAAATGGCAACTTAGCAATAATTGGATTAAGGCCTTCTAGTGGAGCACTCTGCCCATTTTCGTTAACTGCCATCACTCGGAATAAGTATTCACCATTTTCTGTTAAACCCTGCACTGTAAACGTTGTATCCTGAAATAACAGGGGGAAGAAGGGTATTTCACTTTTTTGTAAATTTTGTGAGAATTTCCGTTCTTATTTGGGATAAGATTTATTACTATGCATACTTTATTAGTATGAATAGGTCACTGAAAATAAAATAAAATACAATATAACGTATCAGTTGATTTTTTTTAAAACCAGAAAATCACTTTTATGATATGATGGGACCATAACAACTTATTTGAGTGAAATTGCGGTACCAATTCAAACACATAGATGGTAGTTTCCAGATTTTTAAAAGTAATTAGAAATTAAACTTAAAAAAAAAAAAACAAAAAAAACGCAGTTCTTGAGTGAGCCATGAAATAAAGATGAATCTTGTGACATGAAAAACTTAATCGTAATTTTAGTATAGTAACCCCTCGTTATATCTCTCTTTTCGGGGGACAAGAAAAAAGCGCGATATATCCGAAAGCGCGATATAACCGAAGTCATTAAAAATAGTTTTCTATCCAGCATGCAAGTAAATTATTCGTGCACATACGACATACATAAAAATTCATTTATTCGAACATTAGATTTCTTTTCAGTCAAAAGTAACAAAAAATATAACTTACCGCAGTTGTTGTTACAATATGCAGGTCTTAAAAATATGTATACAGACATAAAATAAACCTATTGTTTCGGTGAAATCAGAATCCAAAGTCGTTTGCCGGGATTTATCCTTCAACACTTGTCTCCACTTGCAATTAAAGAACGGAAATGAATTAACTGCCTTCGTTTTGTTCATTGGTGACAAAATAAATGAGAAAGAGATCTTTTCTGAGCACCTTACATGTTTTCTCAAAAATGGTTTCGAACTATAGTTTTTTTTTTGTTCTTTTTGGGAGACAAAAGAAAAGAGCGATATATCCGAATGAGCGATATAACGAGGCGCGATATAACGAAGGGCTACTGTACTTTATTGTCTTGTGCTTCGTTTTTACGAACAGAGATCAAAGAAATTCGTTGTTGATGAACTGATACGAAAAACTCCGTTACCGATGAATGATGTTGTCAGTGAAAAGCTGTTTCTATGAATTATATGGTTTAAAATTAATTCTTATACATTTAAAGTACAAAAGAAACTATTAAGTTCTCAATTTTTAAGACTTTTGAACCAAAATGAGCATTTAGGTGAACCTTAACGACAGCAGAAGCTGATCCATTTTTGACGTGAATCGCTACAAATTGGGCAATGCAACTAGAAGTTTTTATTTTAGTTAAACTGCTGTAGAGAAACACGCTAACTTGTCTATGGTTATGTTCGGAATTTTATGTCATTTCCCAAGACATCAAATCGAGCCAACCTTATTGCTACAACCAAGTTGGCACGATTCGTGATGGTCTTAACCGGAGTTGAATTCGTAAATTTGCAGATACTGGAATATCGATGAGAAATATTTCTGCCCTGAGTCATGAGTAATTTTATGTGAATAGGATTTATTTTTCCAAGAAAAGCGTAGTCAGAACATCGTTCCAGCACCAACTTCCCTTGCGTCACAACGTACTAATTCTTGTGTTGCAACTTAATTTAAAGTGGGGGAAGTGGTCTTGGATGGTAGTCTAGCCAAGGGAACAGAGCAACACATTTTGCACGCTATAATGGAAAAATTTAACGTAATGAGAAGCTATAAAATGCTTTTCTCCTTACTTTGCAATAGCTGGCAGCAATGACCCATTGGTTATGAGTGGTCTCCTTTCTTTCAATGAAGTAGTGTGTAATCTTGCATCCACCATCGTATTCTGGTACTTTCCAGGCAAGAGTAGCAGTGTGTTGCGTAATGTCACTCACCTCAAGTGGCCCGATTGGAGGACCGGGTAAGCCTGGAAAAATTTAAGTGTTGAGCGTCAAGCTTTCAACTAATTTCTGATAATGAATTATGAAAAAAGAATAATTAATGTTTCCAATTTTAATTTAATCAGGTTTGTCTAACCATTTTTTGTTGTTTTTCGTTACACCATTTCTCATTATTTACATTTTTATTTTATTTCTTTTTTTTCTTTCCAAAATGTAGTTAGAAATTTTGCTCTGAACTTTTTGCAGATACGTCCTTTGGTATAAGACGGAATCCTTTCTTAAAAGTGCGGAAATGAAAGCTGAGTGAGAAGGACTCACTGCGTAGAAATGATAGTGTAAGAGAGTTGTTTATTGATTTGGAATTATCTCGCAGCTTATTTTATGACAACCTCAAATCCTCCGAATTTTTGTAAAATCCCTCATAGTTATGAAATCTTTACAATAACTTTAATCACTTGACATTCAATGACATCTGGGAGTCGTCATTCATTTCATGACATCTCCGAGATGACATTCATTTTTGTGTCATTACGGTTTTTTTGACGTCTTTATATGTTAAGAGATTAAATAAGTTTTATAGTACTGTGGAAGGCAAAAGCATTCATTTTATACTATATGCTTTACTACCAGTATTTGTATTTTCTTGTTCTACTACACGTCTTGGAATTCAGTAGGTTACAAATTTGAAGTTTACAATTTTTTTCTATGATTCACTTTCAGTGTTTTCAGTAAAAGAGATTTATTCCTTTATTTCAAAAGCCATTATTTCCTTTTGAAATATGTCTATTTTGTTATACACGCAGGAAATGGTTGGATACACATCTACTAAATGTTTCCCAAAATAAAATGATGTAGCCTTACCAGTCACGAACAATCTGAAGTCTGCTTCAGCCGAGCCACTTTCATTCTTGACTGTGAGTTTGTACTTGCCCATATCATTCTTCTCAATCTCTTTCCAATAGATGATGACGTAATCATCGAACACGGTGTACTTGATGTGGCCATCCTCCTTCACCTCGAAATTATCCTTGTACAGCAAGACGTCGAAAGGGGAAGTGCCAGAGAAATAGATCTTGACCTTGCCGTTGTCCTTCTCCGGGAAGTAGACCTCTGTTGGACAGCGTTCAATCTTCGGAGCAACTGTAAAAGTTTTCAAGATGACACAGTGAGTACCTTATATCCTTTTCAGTTTCAAAATACGTAATTGTTACAGGAACGGGAAAAACTGGTAAGAGTAATCAGTTAAAACAATATATTCTGCCAGGCTCATTCATTTTCATTTTAAATGTCTAGAAATTTAGCTTGTTTCGTGCATTTATAAACTCACCAGAAAAACTGTTGGTCATTTCACAAGTCAATACTAGTATATTGATCAAATGTCCTCAACTTACACGTTTGGCAAAAAGAAAGAAATAAACTAGCTCGCATTTAATAAAAAAGTACTGGGTCTCATTATATATTTTTTAATAATCAGTGTAGTAGATCTGATACTGATTCACTAGACAGTATGAATTACAAACGAAGTTATTGCTTATTCAACTTTCCGAGATGAGAAAACTTAATTTCTGCTACAAATAGGTTCGAAAAAGCTGTTAGCTAAAAGAGTTGCAAAACAGTACTGTTCGTTTTTTTTTTGTGTTGTTTTGTTTTTTATTGAGCGCAACTAGTTACAGCGTTACCGTTTTTTTCTAACTAATGATGTTGCAGTAAAATAGGATTGTACGGCAAAAAGCACATTTAATATGGATGCCAGTACTTCTTATCGTAAAATTTCGGATTTGTATGGTAGCGCTTTGATCTTTCAAAGTTTATTGAATACTCCAAATATTTATCTATTCACGCTCAAAATCACATGATAACTCTAACCATGTTTGAATTGTTTGTAAATGTAGTGCTTAATTACCGGCAATGATCATCCTGGCGAAGCATTTGTCCGAGCCCAAGGAATTGCTGGCGACGCATGCATATTCGCCTTCGTCCGTATCCCAGACTTCGGTGATGGTGAGTTTGAACTCTCCGTCTTTGCCTTCGCTGCATAGGAATCTGCCAGAGGAATGTATTTCACGGCCGTTCTTGAACCTGGAATTAAAAAAGATATTAACTTTATAGATTCACAGGCTGTATGAAATAATAATAAGTGAAAAGTATTCCAAAATAGCTGTGAGCATTAGGGGGTCCCCAACAAGGCTGCGGAGTCAGAGTAGGCAGGGCCGAATGTAGCAGCCTAGGCTGATTTGAAATCTGCCACACCCACCCCAACTTACCCTGAAGAAGAAGTAAAATTCCTTGACTCGAAACACGCAACTGAAGCCTTTAAAAGAGTAGTATTTTCAAAATTAGAATTGTACCCCTTCTGAAGCAATGATGATGTTTTATATTATTCAATTTTACGCGTTTTTTACTGTAGCAGTAGGCTTTTTACTGTTTTAGGATAGGAAACAATTAACATGACTCCAATTTAAATAATATTTACAGTACAGTGAACTCTCACTTATACACCGCCTCATTTATGTGCATTTTTCATTTATACGACGATTTTCAATGATCCCAGTACGTTCAATAGGAAAATAATAATAATATCATTCGTTTATGCATCGCTCTAAAGATAAATATTTCACTTATGCGCCGAATTTTTCGTAAAATATCAAATATTTAATTTATTTTCTTTAAAGAATTAGCATGTTTCTTCACTTTCCTTTTTAATATTTCGCTTTTACTGCCCACGGAAGGCATTTTTTTCCGTCTGAACTCGAGTTCGGATAGGGAGACTTATTTACTATGCATTGTTTTAAAATTAACAGTTTGTGACTAGGTATGTTACAATTTTTGTTTTCTCTTTTTCATTGTAGTTACGGTTACAGAAATTGCCAAACCGTAATAATATGCTCCTTTTCTATAGAAACATTCTTATTCATGCTCTCATTTGAATTTATGTTGGGTTCAGATCTTCAAATAGACTTGTTCACTTATACGTCTCTTTCAGTTATGCGCCTTTTTCTGTTGGTCCCTTGGGCCAGCTTTTGAGTTCACTGTATGTATAGTATTTATATTTACATGTATTAATTGATAAATTATTAATTATTGATAAATTAATATTATATTACTTTCTCTTAGTCCTACATAGTTAAAAAAATTATCTTTTATTGTTTGAAGTCTTTAAATGATTTCTCACAATGATGAAGCAAATGAATTCATTCAAAATGTTGTAAACATGAGTTAGACCTGAAAAGTCAGAATATAATGATATAAAATGAAGAAAGGAAATAAACACTAACCGATACTTGTTTCAAGTGTAAATCATGGTTTACTTAATACCCATTCTAAAAATATGTATCACGTTTTAAAAACTTTTTGAAGAATTTTTTATTCTTCTGTTTTTAATTTAGCATGTTTCCTTTATAAAGAGTCATCCAGACTTTTCTGCTCATTGCTCATATTTGCTCGTTACTCGCTGGTTACCGATACGCCCCCAAGACTCAAAATAAACAAAAAACAATTTTTGAATACAATAATAATGTGTAAAAGAGAAAATACGCGTCAATTACTCAAGAAACCATAATTGAATGGATTTTAGAACGGAACCAAAATTCATGCACTAACTATATTCATCTTGCAACTTCTATACAAACGCAATTACATCTGTTTTTCTACAATCTAGGTCCTCTTTCGTTTTCACAATTTCTATTTTACCCTAATAGATTGACATGCTTGAAAAATATTTCATTTTCATAACATGTGTGAAAGTAAATATTATTAAATTACTATAAAAGGATGCTGCTATCGAAAGTGGAAGAACTCTGATATTTTTCTTTTAAGAATAACAATTAGAAAAAAAAAAATGGTTAAAGCAAAATTTGCCACCCTAGGCAGCTGCCTAGCTTGCCTATTGGGAAATTAGGCCTTGGAAGTAGGGAGCCGAAGACTTTAAAATTTCTGGAGTTGAAGAAGGTCATTTTCTCCCCGAGTCTGCAATTTGCCATGGCGTCGGAGTCGGACTGATTTTGGAGTCCAGGAGTCGGAGTCGGTCAAAACATTTCCAACTCAGCATTCCGGTATCGAAACCTAACCTACTTTTGAAAGTCAAAACTTCAGCTTGATAAATAGTAGCCCCTGTAGATCCAAATAAAATAATGCTCAATTGTTAGAGCCAAAATTAGTTACTTTCCAGGAGCTTTTAACACTTTTCTTCATATAAAAACATTTTCTTCTGGTTGAAAAAATGGCTATATAATTCTTATATACCTTTAATGCTGCTGAAAATACGGGTAATGAGAGTAGGTCTTGGTCTAAGATGAATGTATATTTAACTGATGAAAACCCGTTAAAAGTTAACGTTCAAGCATTAGTTACTACTCAGTTGAAAAATATTCATGAAATGAATCATTAATAACATTTCCCATTTATCCTGTTAGCAAACTTAGAAATTCAGCTGTTTTATGGAAACTAAATTGTTATCGAAGTAAGAGGAAAGATGCAAAAAAAAAAAAAAAAAAAAAATGTATAATGGAAATTTACCATCTAGCTGTAGGAGCTGGATTTCCAATAGCTTCACAGTCAAGGATGATATGCTTATTGAGCGCAACACTTTTGTTGAAGAGTTTTCTGACGAACTCTGGCTTCTGACCACCTGAAATTAAAAAAAATTAATAATAAAGATAAAGAAATGCCAATAAAATCAGTGGCTTTGGAAGGAATAAATCGGGGTTGAGTTTAAATCTCCTAAAAGAAACCCTTCTTTTGAACCCAGTTATAAATCCTTCTTTACATGTAAGAACTGTAATGATTAAAAAGAGCGCAAGGAATACAGCTAAATAAATGAAAAAAGACTCTTGTTAAAAGCAGCTTTATCTGAAAATAATGATTTATTAAAAGTTTTGCGAAACTAAATGTGTAAGTAAAATGAATTTGATGGTAAAAAAAAACTTTACTGGTAATTCTAAAGCACACAAATATTAAGTAATTAATACGATAACTAATTAAACTAAAAATAAATCAATAGATAATTGTGTGTTCTGTGCTCTAATGTTTTTATTTTTAAATTTTATCAGAATGGAATTTTTTGATTTCTCCCAAAAAGGAACAGTTTTTTTCATCAAGTACTGCAAATATCGTAATTAAAAGTAACTGGGGCACCTAAATGGCTACGCGTATCATTGTAGGATTAAATTAATTCAAAAATGCCAGTGGAATTAATTTCCAACTTACCTGTAACTTCGCAGACCTTGATGGGATTTGTGCAAGCACTAGGCTCGCTCTTGCCGGCAGCATTGACGGCGAATACTCGGAACTCGTATTCAGCATTCTCCATGAGGTTCATCACAGTATAGTTGCACTCTGCGCACGGGAAATCATTGGCTTTGAACCAGAACGTGCTTCCGGCCTCCCTTCGCTCCACAATGTAGCCTGGAAAGAGAATGCGCCGAATTGAATAGAAGGCTGGTTTTTAATTCTTGTAATCTTCGTTGGAAGAAAATAAAGAAACCTAACGGGCAATTTCTTTCAAACCAAAATATAAATGTGTGACTGTAAAAGTTATATGAGTATTTAAGCAGCTGTGCTTTCTTTTGAGAAAAAAATTTACTTTTCGCAAAAGGCATTGTTTCTGAACAATATTTTCAGGAAACGGGAAGAAATTAGGAAACTTCGAAAATGTATCGTTCTTTTGAAATACATTATATTTTAAATGACTTGTTTAAGATTACAATGGTTTTTTCATTCATATAACATAGCCATAATCCTTACCTAATTTGTTCTCAACTTAATTTCAAATAATAATTTTGAATAACATTCAAAATTATTTTTATAATGTGTAATTTTTAAATGTGTTCGCATTTAATAAAATCGCCAGTCGTACAAAAACATACCCTGGTGACATTATTATCGAAACAAATTTTCGAAATCCTGGTATCAGATAGGTTACAGCTTCAATGATCGAAATATTTCTTTGCTTCTCCACAAAAGGGAATAAAATCATTTCTTTTTTCATATTTCATGCTAAACATTGATAATTTAAAATTTCATTTCTTAACTCGATGATACCAATGTGTTATCCTTGTTGAGATTGAGGAGATTAATTGCTGTTAGTGTGAAACATTGGACAAAAGTTCCTTCATTTGATGTACCTTTATAGTGCACCTTATATAAGTAATGATATTGAAGAGGATACACTGTCGAAAATTCAAGAATTATGGTAATTACTAGCTGCCAAGGCAGCTAGATTAGCTTCCTGCGGCATGTTGATGCATAACGTGCCCCTTCTCTAACTTTTACCTCATTTTGAAGTTATATTATTTGATAGAATTTAATGTTCATTCGATTTCAAGACATACCACGCACGTGGCCCGGCGTTGCACGGGCACTTCGTGCCATGAAAGTAGTAAGGAAATTTTCAAGAAACTACTCCCCGCCAAGGCGGCTCGCTAACAGGCGCTTCACGCCTTCACTTTTTTCCTGCATCAAAAAAATCATACGAATTATTGAGATGCTTCGTGCTTTCAAGATGGTGAGGAGAGTCTCAGTAAGTTCAGCTCGCTCAAATTAAAAAAGCAGACATAGATACTCAGTTTTTAACATAAGTAGATGGCTTTTCAACAAATGAATGTTTAAAAATATTACCAGTAGCTAGCGATAAAAATACTACGTAAGTAACCCGCTTATGAGTTTCGTGTTTGATTTAGTTAAGCCTTCATTCCAAATTCTCATTATCATTGTTATCACTGTTTCATAGCAACGACGGTTTGCAAGAATGGATTTCATATTTAATTATTTATTAGGCTTAATCGCTTTAAACTTGACTACTTATTAATTGATATCTTCGCTAATTAAAATCGTATAATCATATAGATTGAAACTAATGAAGCCTGAAAAATTACCTATCTATCGGTACCTGGTTCGACTTTCAGTTCGTTGGCGTTCAGGAGAAATAAGCGTGACATAGAAAGATAGAAAGAAAGATAGAAAGATAGTTGGAAAGATACTCAGTTTTTAATATAAGTAGACTAGCTGCGTAGCCCGGCGTTGCACGGGCTGTAATGTAGTGAAGGCAGTTTGAGAAAACTACTCGCCACCAGGGCGGCTCGCCTTTAAAGAAATGAGGAAAGTTTAAACAGTTTACTCGCCGTCAAGGCGGCTCGCCTTTACAGTAGCGAGGAAAGTTTCAATTCACTACTCGCCGCCAAGGCGGCTCGCCTTTAAAGTACCAAGGAAAAGTTTAATAAACTACTCCCCGCTAAAGCGGCTCGCTAAAAAGCTTTCCTGCATCAAAGAATCAATCGAATTATCTGCACATGCTTCCTCAAAAATAAAGACGATGTCAAGTAGCGCATACTTAGCACTCTCCCTAAATTACAAATAAAATTCCTTTCCAAAAACAATTATTTCCAAACCGCTTTCTTCCGGTAAAATTAATTGCAAAATTCTAAACGAAAAAGTTCTTTTAATATTTGGATCGAAGCCAGAAAAAGTCCCTTCTAAAAACAGCAATTGCAATTTTATTTAAAAACACATTTTCAAAATGGTACCTGAGAAAAAATATGTCATTAATAATTAGAAGAAAAACAATTGTTAGAACTTTGTTATAACACGTATTCAAAATGACAATGAAAAAAATAACACTCTTTCATTTTAAAAAGTTCAACTTAATTAACGTTTTAATTCAAAATCGCAACGGAAAGAAATAAATATCTTGGAATTTTAAATAGTTCAATAATTGAATTAACGTTTTAATTCAAAATGGTAACGGTAAGAAAAAATGTCTTGGAAGTTTAAAATCATTAATTAGGCTTAATCGCTTTAAATTTGACTACTTATTAATTAAACATTCGCTTTAAATTTGACTACTTATGGATCGCAGCCAGAAAAAGTCCCTTCTAAAAACAGCAATTGCAATTTTATTTAAAAACACATTTTCAAAATGGTACCTGAGAAAAAATATGTCATTAATAATTAGAATAGAAACAATTGTTAGAACTTTGTTATAACACGTATTTAAAATGACAATGGAAAAAAATAACACTCTTTCATTTTAAAAAGTTCAATTTAATTAACGTTTTAATTTAGGGCCGAATTCAAGTGAAACACCATTGCAGTCGCTTCGAGGCGATCGCATATTGCAACCGCTACTGTAAGTCGAATTCAAGTGAATTCGTTTCACTTGAATCCAAATTTTGGAATTTGCGATTGCATTGGTGAGTTGCGATCGTCCGTGTTTCACTTGAATTCCTGCCTTAAAATCGCAACGGAAAGAAATAAATATCTTGGAATTTTAAATCAATAATTTAATTAACGTTTTAATTCAAAATGGCAACGGTAAGAAAAAATGTCTTGGAAGTTTAATCATTTATTAGGCTTAATCGCTTTAAACTTGACTACTTATTAATTGATATCTTCGCTAATTAAAATCGTATAATCATATAGATTGAAACTAATGAAGCCTGAAAAATTACCTATCTATCGGTACCTGGTTCGACTTTCAGTTCATTGGCGTTCAGGAGAAAGAAGCGTGACATAGAAAGATAGTTAGAAAGAAAGATACTCAGTTTTTAATATAAGTAGACTAGCTGCCAGGGCAGCTAGATTAGCTTCCTGCGGCATGTTGATGCATAACGTCCCCCCTCTCTAACTTTTACCTCATTCTGAAGTTTTATTTGATATAATTTAATGTTCATTCGATTTCAAGACGTACCACGAACGTGGCCCGGCGTTGCACGGGCACTTCGTGCCCTGAAAGTAGTGAGGAAAATGTCAAGAAACTACTCCCCGCCAAGGCGGCTCGCTAACAGGCGCTTCACGCCTTTACTTTTTTCCTGTATAAAAAAAATCATTCGAATTATTGAGATGCTTCGCGCCTTCAAGATGGTGAGGAAAGTTTCAGTAAGTTCAGCTCAGGCGCGGATCCAGAGTGGGGTCATGGGGATCATGACCCCCCCCCCCCTTAACCGACCAAATATAGCAAAAAATTGCATTTTTGGGACTTATTTTACGAAAAAACTGCCAAACCACCCCATTTTTGCACAAAAATTGCACTTTGACCCATCCTTTCCGAAAATGACCCCCTCCTTAACCAGAAGCTGGATCCGCCCTTGGTTCAGCTCGCTCAAAGGAGAAAAAGCAGACATTGATACTCAGTTTTTAATATAAGTAGATGGCTCTTCAACAAATGAATGTTTCAAAATATTACAAGTAGCTAGCGATAAAAATACTATGTAAGTCGCCCGCTTATGAGTTTCGTGTTTGATTTAGTTAAGCCTTCATTCAAAATTCTCATTTTCATTTTTATTATTGTTTCATGGCATGGCAACCACGTTTTGCAATGCAAGAATGGATTTCATATTTAATCATTTATTAGGCTTAATCGCTTTAAACTTGACTACTTATTAATTGATATCTTCGCTCATTAAAATCGTATAATTATATAGATTGAAAGTAATGAAGCTTGAAAAATTACCTATCTATCGGTACCTGGTTCGACTTTCAGTTCATTGGCGTTCAGGAGAAAGAAGCGTGACATAGAAAGATAGTTAGAAAGAAAGATAGTTAGAAAGAAAGATAGTTAGAAAGAAAGATAGTTAGAAAGAAAGATAGTTAGAAAGATACTCAGTTTTTAATATAAGTAGATTACTGTAAAATATCTGTACCTCAGAACCAGACTAACGTAAGTCCATTTTCGTCATTTTTCGGTAGAGGGGAAAAACGATTGTCGAATACATCGTTTTTCCCTTCTACTGAAAAATGACGAAAATGGACTTACGTTAGTCTGGTTCTGAGGTACAGATATAGCGTTTACAGCAACACTAAACTTGTACAATAAACTATACCGAAAAAAAAAAAAAAAGCGATTGTTGCACAAATGGATGGATGTACCACGTGACTTACTGAGAGCTGCACATATGACCCTATTTCCCTTCCCGTGAGGTGTGTCATTTGGTATGGTGGGTATCAAAACCATTTGTGAAGATTGAGTTAGGTTCAATTCTCTCGCATTTCAACTCTCGTTTTTTTTCCGTAAAATTTTACAGTAAAATAGGATCTTACAGTAAAAGTTACTGGCAACATGGATGCCAATAACTTTTACCGTAAAATTTCGGAATTTTTTTAACAGTGTACTAGTTATGTATGCTAATTTATGGCAAACGTTAAGGAATTCATTTATATGAGTTGCATAAACGTGGTGCTATTTTAGCATTAGAAAGCATGTCTGTCTCACCAGTTATCTTGCTTCCACCATCTGAACGAGGTTTCTCCCATCTGAGTTCCACATAACTGCGTCCAACTTTCACAACCATTACATCTTGAGGCGGCGAGGGTGGACCTTTACAAAAGAAAACAAGTCTAAGTTTTTACATTCATATTTTTAGAAACACTATGACGTTTAATTGCTTCACACAAAGTCAGCGCTCTTTAGAACTTCTTATCCTAGCGACCGTTCTGTGATAGCAGTCGGTGTATGAAGTTTCTACTATTTCATAGATGCAACGGTGTTTTAACATCGTTAGGACGTTCAAGTTGTATCGTATATTCCAGTTTAGCGTCGAAAATTTAGTTTCGATATTTTTGTAATTATGTTGTAGACATCTTTTTTGTAATTATGTTATGTTTTGTATTATTGTCGTAAACTCTATTTGAAAACTATTTTTTTAGCCATTTTAAGTACTGAAAGTAAAATATGTCCTTTTAAAGGAGTTATTTGATGGTAAAAGGGTTAAAGAAACGATGAGAGCAGCACGCAAATGATAGGCATTGAGATTTGATACTTAATATTTAAAAACTAAAAACTTCCTGGCATTAATAAAGGAAACTCAAAGAGCGTGGCTTTCATAGAAAAATATGGCAGTAAATGGCCTTTTTTTTTTAAGGTGCTGACATAAAGCTGCCAAACGGAACAGCTTCACGAAAAAATGTTAAGATATTTGACGTGTAAGTCAAACTGTCACTATCTTAGTAGGTTAACTTAAAATCTGGTGAGCGTATAGGGTACATTTCTAATAGAAATGTTTTGTAATGTTTAAGTTGACACAATGTAATAAAAAAAAATCGTTACGCTAACGAAATTTGTATGAGTTTTACATTTCATAAAAAAATATCAACTAATAACTAAAACAAAATCTTTAACTTAAAAGAATAACTTACTGAATTTCTTCTTTAGTTTGAAAGTGCTTGTTGGTTGACTAGCTTCTCCCAAACCAGCGGCGTTCTTTGCTTTTATACGGAATTGATAGTCGTGGTTCTCGGTCAGATTAGGAACTAAAATAAATAGGAAAATCATAAAATAATATAATATTGAACTGAACTAAAACTATAAGTTGTTAAAAATTCACTGTAAATATTCTACTGAAGTTTAACTATACCAATGTCCACGACATTCAATATTTTACAAAAGGAAAAAAAAACACGTCAAATTTAAACATTGCAATTAATAGCAAGGTAAAATCAACTTAATGTTGAAAAAGGAAATTTCTGGTACATTTCTAAACTTTAAGTTAATGTTAAAAGTGTTATTTTGCGACGTAAAATACGACGTAAAATAACGATTTCATAGTTTATTAACTTATATTTAATGTAAGATAATAAGTTTCCAAATTGATATTTTTCTTTCGTAAATAAAGGATTTCTATGTGGTTTAATTTTGTTAATAATTATTTTTAATAACTTAATTGTTAACATAAGCTTTTCATATTTTATGAATGCATTTTATTTAAAAGAATATGTTGTTGCGTATGTGCTATAAATTTACAACCTCGTAATTTTAATTTACCTCAAAAACAAAACGTATCTAAGATCTTAAAGGGGTGGCGTATTCAAGTTATTATGACAATTAATTTTACAGCTATAACTTTTAGTCATAAACTTTAATGTCCTAAAAAAATAACATTGTGTTGGAGTTCCATTATGTTTCTTGTCTTTATTTTTTTAATACTCTGACTCGTTTGCAGTACATTAGCTATTTCCATGACTTTTAATCTAATTAAACATTTATACTTATAAGTACGTGGGGGTCAGTATTTTATCTATCGACTTTTTTGTTTCTAATTAGCACGTAGCAATATGTTCCTTGAGGGTAAAAAATAAATTCTATTATTAACTGAAAAAATGTACAAAGGTTTTATTTTCAAGTAAAATACTAAGTTATGTTCATTAAAAAAAGAAGCATTGCGTAAAATAACCACAATTTTTTTTCTAGTTACTGGTTTTATTATAATTTGTATATTCCTTACGAATTACGAAAAATATGTTTTTCTTTGTAATTTTTTGTCCGTTAAATTATTTATAAAAAAACTTTATGTAAATTATGTCAATATAGATAGAATATTCGTACAAATGGTATGATTAATACTTTAGTACATCAACGTTTTTATACAACGTATCTGTTGTACATTGTTCCTAAAAATCAGGGTGTTTCAAAGGATTACGTATTTGAGGTATTATACTTGTGAAATGCGTTTCCTTCACCAAGTACTCGTTTCCTGCACGCCACCTTCCGTCGGCCATATCACAGTACTCGACTTGGTATCCTTGTATTCTCGAGCCACCATCGCTGACAGGAGGATCCCAAGACAGGCTCACATTCACACCATCGTAATCAGTAATGGTTGGTGTGCTCGGAGGACCAGGAGGATCTGCAAAAGTACAAGAGACATTTATTTTGTTAATTCGAATGGGACCTTTCAGTCATTACAGAAACCCCTTGTTATACCGCGCCTCGTTATATCGTTAATTCAGATATATCACGCTTTTCCTTTGACATCGAAAAAAATGAAAGCAAAGTTTTTCGTGGAAAACTATTTTCTTTGCTTATTAATAAATGAGAAAGAGTGGCATATTTTCCACACACTTAATTCATTGCAGTTTAAACAGTACTTTCGATCCGTATTCCGTCACAAAATTTTAACAATACTTTTTTTTTCAAATTAAAAAAAAATGATAGTAGGTTATTATTATTATTATTTTTGTTTCTACTGGAAAATTCGATCTTATATGACAAAATAATCTTTCTATGACTTCGGTTTTATCGCATTTTCAGTTAACGTTACTTCTTTATTTAAAATAATTTAAATCTTGGAACTTTAACGTTCAAAGTAATTTTTGTACTATCACATTTGAAATGTTTTCAGAAATAAGAAGAAAAAATTTAAAGAAGCGGTATTTACAGGTTAAAAGCGATTTTCCTACTTATGCAAGGCAACATTATGCAATATAAAACGCTTCCTGTTCTACAGTTTAATTTTTTACTCTGCTAAACTTATTAAATTTATCCTTCACAACTTTATCAAGCACGTTCATTCAATTGTCAAACATAGCAATCATTATCTTATTCATAGCAGGAAAGAGCTTACCAAAGGAGAACTTGGCAGTTATGAGACGATCGGTGTCCAGTGGTGCACCAACTCCATATTTATTCTCCGCTCGAACACGGAAGTGGTATTTTTTCTTGTGCTCTAGCCCCATGACTTCGTAATGACATCCTCTCACATAGCTGCTCAATTTAGTCCATACCTATGAATAAAAAAATAAGGTATTTTTCTCCTTTTCCGTTATTGTAATGGCATCATGCTTCAGTACAAAGTATATTATTCGCAGTTTTCAAAAATACTGTAAAGCTTTTCTAGATATATTATTGGAGATTTGAGACAGTTTCGATTTTATTTTCTCTTTAAACATTATTCTTATTGCTGATACGAATGTCAGTAGTAAGTCATATAGAGAATTTTTTCAAAAAGTTTTTAATAATATTCGTAAAGATTATTGTTATGAAACGGAGTAGAAGTAAATTTTATAAAAGAACCCGACATAACTTAAGTTTAAATGTGTTATTTCTAAGCGTTGCTATTCATTAATTGTAAATAAATAACTTATTTTTCAGACACTTTTAATATACTTAATGCCCTCCTTCTTCAGTGCTCACTATTATTGTTATTACCTATTATCTACACCCTTAAAATCAGTCCGTATCTACAGATCTATATATGTATGTGTATATGTATGTCCAGCTCTTGGGTGCCACGTGACCTTGGTGATGATTTTATTTTCAAGATTCGAAAAATCACCGATCTTCGCGACATTTGACTTTCTTGCCGATTTTGTGACAAAAAAAGTCCCTAAAATGTCTCCAATTTTGCGATATTACTAGTCAAGGCCGTACGACCTTATAAAGATATGACATTAGAATTACGTTATTGAATGTAAAGTGCTGCTGGCGCTAAATCATCGCCGTATGGGGCTAGTTATTTTTATCATTGCTTATTATTTTTATTATTGCTGCTTTTTTTCTGTTATTTTGAACAGGACTTTTATCTTCACCAAAATTTATTGGTATCATTATTATCATTGCTATTATTGTTGTTACAATTATTACTGGTATAGTTATTTTCTTAGTGCTGATAAAGTTAATAAGTATTATCGCAACTATTCTGCATTTATTACTAGCATTATATAGATATTACAATTAGTATTACTTTAAGCAGGAAGTTACTGCCCCTAAAGCAGGACTAAGGCAAAAATACATGCAATACACCTCCAACTCGGTTATTCCATCAATGGAGTAGTCTGGATGGAATAATCGAGCTGGCGGTGTATTGCATGTAGTATTACTTTATTCACATTATTTATTTACTTATGTGTTTGAAATTTTCGTTTGGATTTCGTATTACTGATATCAGCTTAAGCTTTTTCAGCAAATTAATGGGTATATAGTGATATCCATTCAACTTTGCTGCAACTTAGAAGCGCTTCAACCGCGATTGCGCTATTTCGATCGGAAATTTCCCATGTGCATTGCTTTCTGAGCCCAACGTATTCGCTTTTTTCCTTTCTCGCAAAAAATCTGCATGTACATAACAACCAATCAGGAGGCAGCAATTCTTTGACCTGATGATACGGCCGTCTATAGCAATATTGACTTGCACGTGGAGACATCATATAGCATGGATGAAAAACATGAGAATAACTTCAGATGAGTTATTAATAACATATTTTTACTTCAAAAAACTTATAAAATATTTATTTCATAGAAACTTTCTCGTTAGCATTGTTTTTCTAGCCGATTCAACTCTCTATTTGAGAGCCTGGCAACCCTGATGGACTTATTTCGATTGCAGTGCATCGAAGTTGTAGTAAACTTGAAGGGATTTCGCTACGTGTGATATGCGCTTAAAAGTAAAATTCCAAGTTTACCTGTGATGTGGCTTCTTGTTTCTCGACTACATAATTTGTTATTGCACTGCCACCATCGTCCTTGGGAGGCCTCCATGACAAGGAGCATGTTTCCGGGCTCACGTCCGATGCTTCTAATGGTCCCTCAGGTGGTCCAGGCTTATCTGTTTGACGTTAAAAATGTATTATGCAAAAAGAAAGCTTTGGATCCATGTTTAAGGATATTAATCCCCTTAAGAGAATTCAGTCTGCAAGTTGCGTTAAAACAGTAATAAAAATGTACAATTTAATAATAATATAAATTAAAATTTATAAGTTAGTAGTAAACAATTTCACAACTTGTATTTGAAAAATAAGTTAAAATTTAATATTGTTAAAAATCACAATTATAATTTATCAACTCTTTAATTAATGAAAATTAATAATTTGACAATAATAAGTTTGATACAAATGTGTAGTTCAAGAAAACGTTATATTTTAATAAAAAATACTTTAAGATGCATGTTAAAGCCGCAATAAATTCGTATCAGCTCTTTAATTGATGAAAATTAATAATTTCACAATAATAAGTTTGATACAAATGTGTAGTTCAAAAAAACGTTATATTTTAATAAAAAATATTTTAAGATGCATATTAAAGCCGCAATAAATTCGACGGTATTATTTTCAGAAAGGAAAAAATGTGTCGATTCAGAAAATATACATGTATTATTTTTAGTTCTGTTCTAAAATCTAATGACACAAAAGCTATTGAAAATTGATGAATAATTATTTTTATTTTACAACTGAACTTAAATCAAGTTATATTTCAAAATCAAGTTATATTTCAATCTTTCATATTTCATGATTTACCATGTTTCAACACTAATATGATTTGCACTGCTTCGTTATGGAAAATATACATAGTAAAAGTGATAATAATGAAATATATTCATTTACCAACGACAAGTACTCTGCAGGAAGCATTATCTGATCCATGTTGATTTTTCAGTACCAAAGTGTAATTTCCAGAATCATCTCTCCTAGCCTTTTTGTTTATAAGTACAGTGAAGGCTACGTTGACTTCACTGTATACTCGGTCAGTTTTGACCACTGGTTTTCCGTTCTGGGGGAAGAAATTATTATATTTTAATTGTGGTCTTGAATTTTAAACATCTTCTCATAATTTCAATATAGCATTTTATTACCTTAGCTTTTACTAAACAAATCTATATTTGTTGGCAATTAAAAACTTCTCTTTCATTAAAATTATTTTCAAATAAACTTGATTTTTATTACTTTGAGCTATATTACTTTTAGTACTTCTTATATTGTGAGCACTAAAGAGTTAGAACTTCAGTGTCAAAATAAATCTCAACATTCTACCTTTCTTACATTTTACTGATCTAACATTCCACTGTATGTCTAAGTTTCTCGCTGATTTTTACGTATAAAAATATTTTGAGGTTTGTTTCTAATCTGATATGCATTCTGTTAATTAGTCTTGAAAAATACTAACGCTTAAATAATAATTGCAGAAAAGCGCTGAAGGTAGTAACATTTTTCGCAAGTAAATTTCATGTAAACGCAAGTAGATTTCATGATATGCAAGATTTTTATCAAACAGGATACCTTTCTCAGGAAGATTGATTTTTAAATTTGTAACTTAAGATAAAAACTTCGTAATAATTAAATAAACCTAAGTTATACTTACAATGGTCCATGAAGCTGTTGGAGTAGGGAATGCATTAAATGGAACTCTAATAGTAAATTCTTCTCCAGCCAGCACAGTAATGTCTCTCATGCTAAAGGAAGCGTCGATTTTCGGAGAACCTTAAGAGAAAGGACAAATAATCACTTAGATTGACTGAACCTTTGGTATGTCAGAACAAAATTAGGCATGGCAGAAAAAATATTCATTTTACTCCTGTCAAACTTTTAAAGTAACTAGCAGCAAGCCGCTTTATTAGAGAAAACCCGTTTCGTCAACAAAAAGCCAATTTACCCGGATTATCAGTAGATGATTTTTAAATGGCCGATCAAACGAAGGTAGCTTGAGGTACACCAACTGCGGAATATTTATGAGAACTTTTCATTTTAATCATTTGGATGCTAAAAAATACCAGTACTTAAGAATAGAGATAGTTTATTTATTGTATTTGTACTCTTAATTTACAGCTCTATCGCAATAGAAAAATACCCATCTCGTAAATAGTAAAATTGGGAAACTTTATTGTGCTAATTTATATTGTAGAAGAAAGTAGCAATGAACCTCTATTGCTTTGTTATGGAGAGGATGATTTAACCTTCTTATGATAAATGAATATTTACAAAAAGGTATAGTTTGAAGATGCAATGATTGAACTCTTCTAAGACTGCGAGAATAGTACTGTTTTGAGATTTGCATATAATGTCGCCGGTCAGTGATATCTGTTCCTAAAAGCATCATTCCCCTCTCTACTCAAAAGGACAAGACTAAAAATACATTAATTTTATGAAAATCAGGTTATACTCAATATAAATAATATATATAAGCTCCATCATCCAGGGCCCGAATGATTGCAAGATCTCGGTTTGGTTTGCCCTGAATGATGTACGTATTTATTGATTACAAAAAAAAAAAAAAAATGATCACACCATCTGAGTTACATATGAAGTTAAACTCGATTTAAGCGCTGAACTACATCGCAACAAGTTACTAGGTGCGTTTGAAGACTGAATTTGAAAACAACTTTTAGAACTCTATATTCGGCCGTTGTGCTCAGCCGATATGCTCCCTCGGCACCCGAAGTCATGAAATTTATTACAACAACGCTATACAGATCAAACCTCGGAGGCGTGCACTTCCGCTTTTTTTTTAATTTTCTTTTTTATGATTATAACCACAAGCACATTCCCAAACTCTTTTTCTTCAAATGAGAATGGGAACAGGATTTCCATATTGTTCTAATTATTATAATGAGTGTTTTAATAAAATTCTAGTTTATATAGGAAGAGGACCGGGATTACAATATTACAATTTTGTTCTACTCTTAATGCGTATTTTAATAAAATACTTCCTATCAGAAGTATTAATTTTTCTCTAGATAAATAAGATTGCGAAGCTATCTTTCACTGTTGATGAGCGTTAGCGAGCAGATTGCAGAGCCACCTGGTTAATTAAAAAAATAGTGAACGTTACTACACGAAATAAATGGGCCCATAAAGGGATAACCTACTTGATGGCGGCCTGGCAAATATTCCTTCCGAATTCGAGCTGAATGGACTCTGTCCGGCTGCATTGACCGCTGCCACTCGGAACTCATATTCCTGGTTTTCCTTGAGTCCTGTCACCCTGAAAGTAAGGTCTGTAATTGTGGTCTGGCAGGCAGGGGCCCATCGGTCCTTGCCCTTGTCACGTTTCTCAAGCACGTATCCTATTATCGGACTGCCTCCATCGTCTCTTGGTTTCAGCCATGTCAAAGTGATGGAATCCACAGATGTTTCAACCGCTTGAGGTGCACCAGGTGCAGTAGGTGGATCTAAAAGGAAGAAAAATTTAAAAATTCGTTTATACAAATAAGAGCATTTGTGTAACACACAATCATTTTTATTTAGTCTTGTTAAATGGTTCATTAATTTTGATGTAGATCATATATCCATAGGATGTACACCTGAAGTTTGGTCTCGATAGGAAAAAAACTTGATTAACGAATTACCAAATAAAGTTTTAATTCGAATTCATTGTTTTTTTCTCTTTGTGCGCTCTCTGCAACATCAAATGCAGTATTTCTGTTTCGAAAATTTCTACAGCATTCTCTTTGTATTTTAGATTTAATTAAAAATAAATATGCAGTCGAAGCTCAATATAACGATCATATCCGTCCCACAGAAAAAGGTCCTTATAACGAGTGGTCGCTATAAAGGTAGAACATAGAGTATATTGGGAAAAAGTTGGGGGTTTTCTCGCCGGTCGTTATATTAGGATGCTTTTAAAACCAGTGGTCGTTATAACGAGCGTCGGCTGTAGGTTAAAAATTTTTGGTAGTGGATGCTGTTGTTTAAACCTGGTGTAGTAAATTCAAACCGAATCTATGAGTAGTAAGTTTAAAAAAAGTACTGGAAATCATTTACGTTGACAAAAGCGTGTTCATTAGTTAAAACTCCACAAAAATTAGACGACCAGTACATTTTTTACAATGAGGGAGATCTGTAATTACTTGGTGTGATAATAAATGAGCGTCAATTTAAAATACATAAATTTATGTTAAGTAAAATATACGGAGGAAGGTTTGAGCTAATGGTTTCAGCTCTCCCCCATAGCTTGCCGTTTCTGCCATTTTACCATGGTGTCTTGATTATTATACAATTCAAGGTGTAATATGACCCCCCACATAATGAAGAAAACTTTTATGTGATCTTCAAACAATATACCAACAGCCTGACTGTGACCCTCCAACTACTGTAGTTTCGTCTTTGCTATGAAATCGTCAGTCTGGAATAGACAATAACCGAGCTGAGGCAGATGTTCTCATTTTAGTTGAGATTACCTTCAAACTGGTGGCTAAAATTAATTTAGCACACCAGCTAGATTTAACAAGCAATTGCGAGGTTTAGCTCGTAAAATAAAGAAAATGAGCTGTAAGTTACTGCCTGTAAGTCAAGGCTAAGGCTGATAAACTTTCACTATATCTTTTTCCCGACTATCACAACCGGAGACTGCAGCTTTCTCCTTGTTATGGACATCAGTCTGGTATAGTCAATGGCTGAGCTGGAGGCAGATATCTTCTCTTTAAAGCGGATTTTGTTATTCTGGTTATTTTAAGAAGCTGAATCAAAGTTATAAAATGTATCACAATTTCAATCACTCTAAATACGTACCAAAAGGCAATTTAGCCAGAATGGGCTCCCTGGTTTTGCCTGGTTCACTGGTTCCATGCTGATTTTCAGCCATGACCTGGAAGTCGTACTGCTTGCCCACTACCAGGTTCCTCACCCTGCAGGCTGTGGTGGTGACAAAGCTGGAGACGCGAATCCAAGTCAGAGTGCCCACTTCCTTTTTCTCAACCACGTAGTTGGTGACTTCGGCCCCGCCGTCGTCTTTCGGTGGATGCCAGTATAAGGTCAATGTCTCGCCTTCGATTTCCTCTGCATGAACGTTTTCAGGAGCTGATGGCTTGTCTGAAATGAAGCGCATAATTTATAATCTGAAAACATAAAGTTTTACAACCGTTGAAATCTGAAGTAAAATGGTTATCTTTTTACGGAAATTTAAAAAAAAGTTATAGCAGGTTGATTGTAAGTGTAAATAGCAATAAAATTGGTGTTTTATTTCTCTTTTTGTTGACACAGAATTAGATTAAACGAAAAGGAATGCATTAGTTAAGAGATACTACTAAGAACAAATCCAAAATAATTTATTTCCATACCTTTGAAAGTTTTATTAAAGGTTGTATCTTCAGGCAGAAAAAGAATCTCCGTCAAAGAAAATTTTTGATTTTTTAAATTTTATTTTTAAAAATCCAAACAAATATTTTCTCCATCAAATACAAAGCATCCTCTCCAAACAGCTTTTTTCGTTTGCTTGAGTTCTTTATGGTATATTTACGTTCAGTATAACTGTATTCAAAGGCTGATTTATCATATGGCAAAGCGATCGGCTTTGTGACTCTACAGGATCCTCGAAAGTGTAATGCATACAAAAATGCACATGATGAATGTTTTATATAGTTCTGTGATGGACAAAGGGACAGCAAAAACTAATCACAAAGCCACTAACTATATTAATGCTGAAAATATGCATTAGCAGGTTAATAATGGCTTACAAATTAATCGTCAAAAGTGCCTGAAGTCCTAATTTTTTCGAAGTATTTTTCCCTTTTGGTTATTATTTACACATGGGCCGAGGATATACTCATATCTGTTAAGCTTTGGGCTCGTGACTTCGTTTCTAACCGCCCAACGACCCACTTTAAGGGTGATTATTGTAAGCAAAATATATCGTGATCACGAAACCTCCAAATGCCACTCCAAATTTAAAGTCCCAGCTGCTGGGGTACTTGTACCGGAAGTGCGTAATGATCATACTTAGATGGATGATTGCATAGATGGATGTTTGATGTGCCTATATACCTTACAAGCGCAATGTGTGCCATATTCATGCATTACTCTACGATAAATGATAGTAACTAGTAACCCTCTAATACTTCTTACTTAAACAGAAGTTCCATAGCTTACCGAGAACAGTGACTCTACAATAACAAGTGTCAAAGCCTGATTTATTTTTCAGATGAACTTTGAAAGTTGCTGTATCATCTCGTTTGGCATTTGTAACAGCAAGCACAGCTGAGGCATCACTAACCTGTAATGTAAAATATTATTAATTGCTTTCTGTATTAAAATGGGATATCGAACTTCACTACAAATATTATTTACATTAATACAGTAACTAAAACTAATATTAAACATTATTAAAATAACTGAAATGATTGTCACATTTTTATTTTCTAGTTAAAGTCTGTATCTGAAGCATAATTTGAAGATTCAATAAAGTTGATTAATGTTTTGCATGCTCAAGATATTTCTAAATTGTAGGACATTATTTTTTAAGTTAGTGCTGCAATGAATGGGTAATACATTTGCATACCTTAAGGAATATTCTTGTATCTGTTTCATCAATATCTTTATCGTTTTTGGTCCAAGTGGCAGTTGGTTTTGGAAAGCCTGTGAATGGCACAGTAATGGAAAACTCTTCTCCAGCTTTTACTACGATGTCTTTTACTGCACCAACATCAATTCTGGGCTTATCTGAAATTAAATCAAAAGTTTAAGACAACAAGGTACAGAATAAATTCGACATATTGTTTTAAATTTAGAAAGCAAGTTTCAATTTATTAAATATAATTTGAAAGTTTGTGTATTGATGAACTATGCTTCCGTGCTACAAATCTCAGTAAATTGTTTGGCATGTTAGGGAGCTACTTTTGATTTAAATAAAAACCTCAGTCATAGTCTAGTCTGGCTCTGAGCAGTTGGCTTCTAATTTGCTCAGGCTTAAATGATTTCACATGCCAAAATAAGAGTGAGAAAAGTCAGTTTACATAGCGATAACGATTCTTTGGCCTTTTGTGAATCGGAGAATTCGCCTTTTTTAACTCAAACATAAATGAGCTCGTCATTGTTTAAGCATCATATTACCAAAGTTTTACAGCATTATCTTCTTTTGAGTTCTTAAAGTAATATTTCGCTTAACTAAGTTGTCAATAAGAATAAAAAAAATGGAGGTACTTTCTTTGAAAGAGTAAAATGCCTTTGAAATATATCTTAGGATATCATTAAGATACAGGTCTTTAGGAGAAGATTGGCAGTTTAATTATAATTATAAACAAGATAGCCTCATGTTTAACCCGTTGACGGTCATGGAAATGAGCAGTTTCCGTTTACTTAATTCGCGCAGCATTGGGAGTAAACAGTAGTCGAAAGTGGCAGCTGTTTCCCCCCGCCGTTCTCCCGCCGTTCTTCCTATGCCGCAGATAGCTCGCCTCGCGCGTTTAAAAAATTTCTTGAAGTATTTATAGTATATAAATAACAGTTTTTACGTACTTTAAAATAATTATTAAACAGTAAATTATAAATGATTATAACCAATTATATAAATAA
Organism: Uloborus plumipes; assembly: GCA_038373865.1. Lineage (NCBI taxonomy): Eukaryota > Metazoa > Arthropoda > Arachnida > Araneae > Uloboridae > Uloborus > Uloborus plumipes. Next base: position 29,039 of record JAXGGA010000320.1, read on the forward strand.
TAGTAGTTAATTATAAATATAAGACAAATATTAAATTGAAAGGACTAAATAGATACAACTAATGTAAATCTTTATGAAGCACAGTATAAATACAGTAATTACCTAAAAATCTTTTTGTGTGATATACTTTAAAACATGGAATTGCACATAATGGGGCATTACAGTCTTTGGAATACGTACGCGAGTAGTGCTCGTTACTAACCATTTCGGTCAAAATCTTGCTCCCGAGCGGAACTCGTTTGCGCGCATTTTTAAGCACGATTCGATCGCGAGCTGAACTCGTTCATAACCATCAAAGGGTTAATCATCCGAAAAATACCGGTTTTGGACAAATGTGCTCTTAAATTAACGAAATAAGTTAACGCCCATGACAAAATAAGTCAGTTTAACCGAACAAAAGGGGTACCTGAATTTTACAGACGAATGTGAAATTGCACTCATGACACATTTCGAAATTCATGCTTTACTCTAAGTAAATGAATAATTTTAAACTGTTTGAGTTGCTTTTGAAATATTTCCCTAAAATGACACTAGTAATTGTGTTTTCATCACGTTTTAAATTTAGACTTTAATTCATTGCTTTAAAAAAAAAAAAAACTAGTGTTTTATAATCTTACCAGGTTGTTCCTCTACAAGAACCATCGCACTCGGCTTGCTTGGAGGACTCTCACCGATGTTATTGACAGCAATTATTCGGAACTCGTATTCTTTACCCTCTTGTAATTCTGGAACCTATAGTGAATGTGGAAAAAATATTACTTTAATCAATAATAATTTTAAGTATTATAAAATAAAAAAAATTCCATGTATTGTAAAAAACTGTTTCCCAAACAATAACTGAACTATATTTTACTTTAATAAATTAGTGACGAAGGAATGGATTATTAGGGTCTTTACTGATAAATGTTTTTTTTCCCTTCGTCTCCTGAGTCTTCAGTTTTGACGTTGCTAACATGCGTTTTTGAACCTTCGATATTTAATGGTTTGAAAAGAATGAAAATGATTGTAAATATTTTTACTTTAAAATTGTATAAAAGTACACATTCAAGATTATTTTTATTTACTGAAGTACTGCAGAATTTTATAAAGCTATATTTGGTCGAAAAATTACAAGACATTTTTGATAATGAGTGCAATAAACTGAATAGTTGAATACTAGAGTAACTAAATCATTCTGACTGCTGCGCCATATTATCACTTTTAATATGATCTCAAACTGCACTTGAAGTACAATCTTAACTGTAATGAAATTCCTTATGGTTTATTAAGTTCCAATGTTTGATATTACTGCTATACGTGATCATAGATGTTATATTTGTATCAATTTCTGACTTATTTTTTGCATTTTTTTTCATATCACCGAGCAGTTTTATCTTTTTTTATGTCCATAGCGTCTCCATATCTTTTCAGAGTTTTTAACTTTTTATTAAAATTAAGAAAGTGTGTTTTTTTGTAATAAACTTTCGAGGAGGTGAAACTACATTTGTAATAGCCTTTTTTTGAAAAATAAATTTACGCATATGGATTGGGCAGGCCCTACTTTGCAGTATACATAAGGTTGTGATGAGGCTTTCTATGGTTTTTACAATGCTGCCAAGTTATCTTTGCTGCTACTTTTGTAGTACAATCATACACTGTCAAAACTACAGGTTGCACAAGGCACCTTTAATGGTGAAATGTTGTAGCACCAGCAGCTCCCCTGAAGGGTGCTATATGGAATCAAGTGGCACCCTTCAGGGGGTGCCGCTGGTGCTACAACGTTTCACCCTCAAAAGTGCCTTGTGTAACCTGTCTCTAGCAGCATAATCTCATCGGCCGATGATCGGCTATTCATCGAAACCCGATGAAATTCTCATCGGCCGATGATCGGATTCGACAAGTTCTCATCGGGAATTGCTCCAATATGTCTCATCGACCTAACAGAGTCCGAACAGCAAGATCCGATGAGTTTTACTCGAAATATGGTGAGATTTGGAGCAATTTACGAGCAGCGCAGTCACGTGCCGATGAATGTAGGATCAATTTTGGATACTCGGCTTATTTTCATCGGGAAAGTTGATCGGAAGGATATCGCTTTCCGATGAAAAGTAGCTCATCGAAAACCGTGCTCGGATACGGATCGGAACGATGTCATCGTGCTTTAGGGGATCAGTTTACGAGGAGTTCAATGATCGACCGAGCAAAATCCGATGAGTTGATGCTACTTGGGGTAGTTTTAACAGTGTACTTACTTAAGTAAATTAAAAAAAGTAATAATTCTACTAAGAGAAGATCATTTATGATAAAAATGGTGTGATCGATTAGTCATCGTTCCAAAATCATAAGTGCTTTAGTTTCATACCTGGCAGACAGTCGAAAAACTTACCAAGAAAGTTCTATCTTTGTGGAGAATTTGGTTGATAATGTCCCAGTCTTTGCTGTCTTTCATTCTCTTCTCAATATAATAACCAAGGATTTTGCTTCCACCATCGTTTGGTTTCGGCCAGGAGAGTGTCACAGAGTCTTTGGTTATTTTGTCAATATGCGGCGCTTCTGGAGCTTCTGGTGGATCTAAAAATACATTTTTAAGAATGTTATTCATTTTTAAAGAGCAGTATTGAAATACTTTTCCATTAATCTCATGTTAATTTGACATCTAAGTCTAATAAGACATCATTTACCTAACTCTATTTGATACAGTACCAAAAAGATGAGTATAATGATTGTTTAATAAAATTATTTTTGTTTAAATGCAACTTTGATAATTTTGTTTTAAGGGGGCTTAAAAATTCAAAGGATTAAGAATGAGTTAAACAAAAACTTTTTTGACTAAAACTTTTTACTTGTTACGAAAGTTGCAAACAAATAGGAATGTTTTTTTTTATACTCCATTTGCAATTAATAGAATAAACCAAAAAGTTAACAATTGGTAACTAATGCTATGTTTAAAAAATTGACGCAGTTTTAAACAGAAAATTTTGTTTCTTTTCTTTTTTTAATGAAAATGCGATAGTTTGACTTCCACGTGTTGTAAAAAAATTGAAAAATCAAGTAAAAAAGACAAACGTGATGTTGTTACCTGCCATGAAATCAATTTTCTTTCTTGAGACACAGGAGGATAGCCGCAGTCAATTGCTCATTTCTTCATAAATTTAATAAAAATTTCACAGAATATTTTCCAAATGTTATTTTATGACGTAGTAGCTATAAACGTTAACTATTTTACCAAGTAAAGAAAAAAAAACCCATCTAAAATTTTCCTTTTTTGTGTGTATCCAATTTACATTACTCTCCGCTTAAAGAAATAAAATATATATAATTGGAACTTTTTTATTTCGAATTTCTTTTCAGAGTGCTAAAATACTCCAAACACATTTCAACTTCGGAGGCAATAGTTCCATTGCAGGCTAGTGCAATTTAACTAAGACAGAAGTATAAGGATTGTAAAAATAGCCCCCTTCTTTCTAGAAAAGCTGTGGTGGCATTCCTATGAAAAAAATTGACAGGAACTTAAATAATTGGGTGATATATAAGAGCTGTTAGATTTAAATGCTAATACTTACACATTTTCTTGACTGCCATAACTGGTCCAGTTGGTTTGCTTGGTTTGCCGACTCCACCTTCGTTGACTGCCAGGACACGGAATTCATAAGTCTGTCCGTCCGACAAACTAGGAACGACAAAATCTGTCGTCGGTATAGGGAAGGCTGTAACTCGTACCCATTCCTGAGTACCTTTCTCTTTCTTTTCCACAAGATATCCTACAAAATGCATTAAAATTAGATTTTAACAGACATTTTCTAAAAGTAACAAACTAGGATAGGTTGTTATGAAATTATTTCTTTTTTACAAATGGAAAAACGATCAAGTTTTTAAAACGGAGATTGAAAGAAATTTCCTTTCAAATAAAATGTACCTGTGACTGGTTTTCCACCATCGTGTGCCGGTGGCTCCCAAGACAAAGAGACAAATGTTGGTCCATGGTCCAAAACTTTAGGTTGGCTTGGTGGATCTGGAGGGTCTGAAAATGAAATAAGATTAAAATGTATCCAACGTAAAGGCTAGTGATGATGATGATGAAGTGCCCAAGAGCTATTTTTAGACGCTATTAACGAAACTTTTACTAGAAAATGATTTTAGCGATGATGAGTAGATTTGATGTTAACTTCGCTTTCATTGTTTACAGTACTATAAAAGTCTAGTCGTGTAACTGATATCAAAAATTAATAAACATAACCTTAATGTAATATTAGCCTTAAGCTTTATTTTAAGCAGTAATACGTCTGCAACTTGCCTCTTTGGTGAACTTTTATTTTAAAAAGAAAACTAAAAAAAAAAAAAAACTTTTCCCCCCTTTTAATTCAAGTAAACAATAAAATAGCAAATAAAACAAATAAAAAATTCTGTTGCGGATTATGTAATTAATATATCTTTTATTTTTTAAAGGACATTTATTTAAATTTAGATGATTGATTTGAAATAACTGTCTCTTTCTTTTGTTGAAGGAACAACATTTAATATATTTGTTTATTTTGTCCCTTTTCCGTAGACACAATAGACAGTAGGGTCACATTCACATAGTATAGGGGGTAGAGAAAAACTTGAGGCGGTAGAAGAAAACGAAACAGAGTTTTAATTTCAACTTGCCTATTTTCTGTAAAATAGCTCAAAAATCATATTTAACAGAAGTTGGGTCACAAATTGTGCCCTAGTCTTATTTAAACGTCAATCGAAAAAAAAGTGGCTTACCGAACGGATTCTTGGCTGTAAAAGGCTTACTTTCCAAAGCATCACTAATGCCATAAATATTTTCTGCTCTTACTCTAAATCGGTATTGCTTTCCTTCGTCCAATCCTTTGACAGTGAACGTTGTGCTTGGACAATACCCGCCAACAGGAGCCCACTTATCGGCTCCGATTTCACATTTCTCAACAATGTATCCTGGAAAATAAATGTGAGAAAACTCAGTACAGAGAAACAACGTTTGTTTTGAGTTCAAAAGTGCTTATTTATCCATTACTAAAATATGAATTTTTTTTATAAAATAAATTTGGAAACAGTTTTTCTTAGATGTGTGAATAAACATTGCATAAATTTCACTGCCTACATGCTGCTTATATACACTGTGAAAAATGAATGTTGTTTTTACAGTATAATACAGTTAAATATTTAGTAATAAACTGTAAAAACTGCTAATTGTACAGTAATAAATTGTAAAAATGCTAACTTTACAGTACTAAACTGTAAAATTGCTAATTTTTCAGTTTACTACCGTGCATTTTACAGTTTTAAACTGGAACCACTGCTGCCTATATTATACTGTTGTTTTTACAGTATAATACAGCTAAATTTGACGGCAATAAACTAATATTTCTAACTTTACAGTAAGAAACTGTAAAATTACTACTTTTACAGTTTCTAACTGTGCATTTTACAGTTTTATATTGGAACCTCGGCTGCCAGTTTTATAATGTAAAAACAACAGTTCATTTTTTGCAGTGTAGCGTGCCCGAAAAGTATCTCTACCATTCTAAACATTCATAACAGAAATACTAACTGCTGAAATGAAATTTAGCTTTGTTCTAACATTGAGAAAAGAACTCAAAGAGTTTTTTTTTCTGACAACTATTTCTAGTTCACCCGTTTTGAAAGAAAGTATACATTTAGCAAACTCTTACTGTTACACCGCATGTAAAACAATTGGAGAGAAATTAAGCATAGAAAAAAATCCTCTTAAGTTCTTACATTTTTGTGTTTGAAACTACAGTTATTTTATCTGTTAATATTTTTTGCATTTTTAGTGTTTTAAAATAGTAAAGCTCTTTCAAGGACATGCTGTATTTTTGTTGAAAAGTGCTTCACAAATTGCATACCTGTCAGTTCTGAGCCACCATCATCTTCAGGTTTCAACCACTTCAGTGTTATTGAACTGTTGGTAGTTTCAGTTGCTTCTAAAGGTCCTCTTGGAGCAGCAGGCTTATCTAGAAGTTCAATGTTTGGTTACTTTAGTTTGAGTTTTTAGCATTTGATAAAATCCTCAGTGTTAAGTTGCAAAAAAATTTCATCTAAGTTGTTTAAGAATTTATTACTGATCGAAATCTTGATAAATAAAATGAAGATAAAAGTGAGAAAATTCAGGTATGTAACTATCTTTAATGATCAGTTTTGATTTTAAGCAATCTTGTTTTCCTGCGCCTTCCGACTATCGCGATGCTTTTTAAATAAATAAAAAACTCAGTTTTATGGAACAAAATAGATTTTTAAGATCATTTTGGTGAAATTCTCGCTTCTGTAGTATAAAACATTGTAGTATAAAACAAAATTAACTTTTCTGACTGGAATCATACCAGTGCATGTAAGATTATGATTATTTTTAATACTACATGACACCCACGAATATCATCTTGCAAATTATACACGATCTAGCGTTCAGTACTTTAGTCAATAAAAAGTGTAAACTTCTATTGTTCTTTTCTTCAAGTATAAAATTAAAAATGATTCATCCAAAGATATTCTTCATTTAGAAGCAAGGACTTTGAAACGCCTAACTTCTGTTGATGAATTAGTCTAAGACAGCAGGAATATACGATTCTTATAGTAATGGATAATATTTCGAGCGGTTGCGAAAAATATAGCCTAATTACAAACTATGATGAGAGTCAAATAGCAAACAAAGAACTTTCATGGAAATAAATGCTTTGTCCTTTTTCAATATCCCATTGTCTCGATTACTCTTGATGATTTATAAAAATATAGCCTAATTATAAAACTCTGATGAGCGTCAAATTCTTGTTGAGAAATAAACACGCTTTTACTTTTGTAAAATTTTTGTTTTTTCAATGAGATCTTCTTTCCTTGGTAACATTTTCAACGGTTAGAGAAAATACAGGCTAGTTATAACGATCATGAGCTTCTAATTCTCTTTGTTTAATAAGTACCTACTTGCAAGATCGTATTGCTCAATGGTTTGAAGAAACAGAGCCTAATTATAAACGCACATGAGCGTGAAATTCCTGTGTATAAAAAAAGTGTTAATGAGCTTGCTCGTCTACAAAATTGCAATGACCTGACAGCATAATCCACAGCATTTGATGAAATAAGCCTTAATAATCAGCAAATATTTTAGATTCAATAAAATTTAACCTCGTTTAAACTTATCTTTAACTTTTACTTACCGTAAACTAAAAGTGTGATGTCAGCCGAATCTTCACCATAAGCGTTTTTGGCCAAAATAGTGTAGACTCCACTGTCAGTTCTAACAGATTTCGGAATGGTCAATTTAATCAAATCATCACCGACCTCTTGCCGAGTGCGGGGCGTGTCCACCAAATTTTGTTTGTTGAATGTCCATTTGATGGTCGGTAGCGGAGAGCCAGTCATGGGAATGTTGATATATACTGGATCGCCAGCACGAACTCTTATTAGTTTTCCATACAGGCCGTCCATATGCAGTTTTGGTTTTTCTGTAAGCATGAAACAGGTTGTTAAATTAGTTTATAGCGATTCTGGAGAGACAGTTTAGCCATTGAAAAGTTGACACCTGTTTGTCCCTTAACCTAATAATAAAACTACTTACAGTTTCAATAACTTTATAATGATGTTATCTCCTTCACATGCAATGAAGAAGTCCCCATTACAGACTTTAAAATCTCCAAGAAGCCATTCATTTTGAATGGTATAATAGACGGTTTTATATTTTTCCCTATTTCATCAAGTCCCCATTACAGTAAAATCTCCAAGAAGCCATGCATTTTGAATGGTATAATAGACGTTTTTATATTTTTCCCTATTTCATCAAGACCCATTACATACCGTGTGCAAGAAAGCCATTCATTTTAAATGTCATTAAATATGTTTTTAATTTTTCCGTTCCACCACAGTTCCTATTACATTCTATTGTCATCAAGAACGTCATTCATTTCAAATGTCATTACAGACTTTCTTTGTTTTTTCCATTCAACACAGTCCACATTACAGACTCAAATATCTCCGAGACGTCTTTCATTTCAAGTGCTTTTACGGATCCTTTGACGTCTCGGAGACGTCAATGTAAATCAACGTAACATCATTTTTCTACTTATATTTAAAACAGAAAGTGAATATAAATCCAATGTACCGAATTATAGAGTATATTTAGAAGAAAAAATATAAGTCATACCTTTCATAGGTTTGGCAGCTATTGGTTTGGAAGCGGGGCCTGGTTCGCTTGATCCGGCAACGTTATGAGCGATAGTACGATACTCGTACACATGGCCATCCGTCACAGTATTGTCAGTGAAACTAGCACCCTAGAAAAACAATTAAAAGTAGAGCTCAAAAGAATCATAAAGGAAATTAAATGGGATTCAAGTGCATATTGTTGAACCTCCTTTTCAGATTCAGACTACTTGGCAAACTAGACAAGGTGGCGGGCAACTGTTTAACACAGTAATTAAGAATAAAATGCTGAAATGTACTTAAAAGCATGTTAATGTTATTACCTTCACTAAGCCATGATTAACTTGGACCCATCTGTTAAGCTTGGTATCTCTTCTCTCAACCTCATAACCAATGATTTCAGATCCTCCATCTTTCATTGGAGGCGACCAGCGAATTTTGATGAAATCTCTGTCATGATCTACAGGCTCGGGTGCACCTGGTGGTCCCGGTGGTTCTAAAGTAGAGGAAAAAAATAAGTTCGATTGTATGGGATAATTAGTAATTTTAGCTTAAAAAGAGTGTGAAGTGTATTACTAAATCTATCTTGTTCACATTATAAGTTATCTCTCAAAAAAAATTTAATGTGCTGAATGGTCTACGTACTGAATGGATTTTTGACAAGAACCGATCGATCCGTCTCCAGAGGGCTCGAAAGCCCTTGAGCATTCTTTGCCCTGACCCTGAATTCGTAGTTGGTATTCTCCATGAGCTTAGGTACAACGGCCTCTGTTGATTTGGCTGGAATGGTGAGTGCTTCTACCCATGGTCCATTGTGTGACTTGTCACGCTTTTCTATCACATAAGCCCTGGAAATAATGAAAACAGTATTTCCATTTTATTGAATAAGATACTAAACAAGTATTGTGAAACAATTCATTGATTCGGGTAGTGGTCTGTAGGATTAAAGAGGGAGCGTGCTTTTAGATTTAGTTCAGACACTTTACTGATTTAAAGAATAAATAAGCAAGAACATTTAAAATATTTAACCAAGTATTTGTAACATCTTTTGATTGAGGTATGTACTGAATCAGTATTATATTTTTCATTTAAGTAATAGCATATAATCAAGTAGTAATCCCTTGTTCGAGAAATAAATCACGCTTAAATTAAATATTTGGTGATGATAACTGATCTCTTCTGCATGTTTCCATTCTTTTTTGCAAGGATATGCTACTTAATTATGTATATTTTTAGGATCAATTAGTTTAGTGAGCTGTGCTATGCATTCAATAATGGTGATATAGACCCTATAACTACGTTAAGATTCAGATACCGAATGTCGAAGTTTGAATAAATATTCCTTGCAACTTACTATACTTCATAATAATCCAAAAATTCATGACAGATATCCTATAGAGAAATTAACAAATATAATACTACTTGCAGCAGCCCGATTTTGACTTTTTACGCCTCAATTTTCACAGTGCCTTCAAGTTGAATTGGATTTAAACCAGATACTCATTTCAAGATTGCAAGTTTGCTAGTAAATCTTTGACAGAATAGTTTGGTATCTGAAAAAGTTTCTATAAGAGAGGATGATGCCGTACAAGGAAATCTCTTTTCTGCTTTGTAGGCCTGAGTTTGTAAAGTTAGAATCCTATTATTTACAAAACTAAAGTGGGTATTCAAACTTTATAGATTAATACTTACGTTACATCACTTCCACCATCATCTTTAGGCGGCTTCCAAGATAGCGTAACACTATCTTTTTGAATGTCACTAACGTCCAGTGGTCCCTCTGGTGCACTAGGTTTGCCTGAAAAATAAAAGTTATTGAAAACGTTGTTGTTTTATTGAAGTTTTACGTTGATGAAGGAAAGCAGTGTTATCAGTGAAAGTTTCAGTGTTGTTATTAGTTCGTAAAGTTACACGGAAAGCGAATCATTTTTTAAGTTCCATTTTGAAATCCGATTCAGCAAATAGCTTCTTTTGCATGAAGAGTTCCTTTAAATCAATACTCAAACTAGATTGGAAACAGAATTTCTGTAGCTCGAGTAATGCGTATATTTTAAGGGGATATAAATAAAAACGAGTGAAGTATGAGAAAAAGTTTTGTTACTGATATATCACATTTCACGAGGAAACTATTGCAAGAGCTATTAGTTATATATTACAAAACAAAATCATATGCATATTTAGTATGAAAAACCATATCTGATACAGAGAGACCGAGAAAAGATAAACTTTATTTAAAACCGCAAAATGTTTCTCTTAAAAACTTATTGATTTACACATGTATCCGTGAATTCATTTTGACATTTTATTTTATAGAACTAAGTGGGGTTAGCGCTATGTACTATGTTAATAAATAGAGTCTGTTATCACTATTTTATTTCTAATGCTGTTTTATCAAGTTGGTATGCACTTTTGAACATTGCATAATCTATTTAGGCAATTTTCGAGCGAATAGCTGTCTTCGGTTCTTCCAATAGGTTGAGTATAATACTCACGAGCACATAGTTTTGGGTGATCTCACCTAATCGCGCATGCTTATGCATGGGACTACGGAGGATGAATGTCACAAAACCTGAAAATGGGGTGACCAAGGAAGAGAAAGTGAATTCTAATTGTTGCAGTTTTTCAGGGTGGAAATTCAAACTTGAATGTAAAATCCGTCTCATAAAATACTTATTGAGGCTCTCATCAACTAATTATTAAGTTCTAAAGAAGATTTCCTAGACCATACGTGCAACTGCGCACTTTGGTTTTCACCTTCAAAATAAATTATTTCTTTTGTTACCAAGTTAATATTAAAGAACCGAATCCTCTGTTAGACTACATACCAAGAATAATAACTTTCATTGTGCCTTCGTCACTTCCAGAGTCATTCTTCAATTTTAGGCAGTAACGTCCTTTGTCAGACCTCTTGGTATTGATAATGTGAATAAGGGTGTAGCTGTCGTAGTTCGATACGGTAACTCTCTTGTCTGTTTCCAATGGCTTGTCCTCTTTGGTCCACGTAATTTCCGGTGTTGGAGAACCAATGAATTTAATTTCAATGTGCAGAATATCTCCCATCTTCACTTCCATTTCTTTCATCGGAGTTATGATTTTAGGTGCCACTATTGAGAGGAGAAATTGTGTAAGAATTATGGAAAATTACATAAAAATAAATCTTTTAAGAAATATATAAAGTGTTAAGTTTATATGTAAGTGTGTTTTATGCATAATTTTATTCGCATTATTGCAAGAGCTACACTTTTAAATAAATTAGATTTTGATCATTATCATCTTACACAAAATGTTAATTTATGATGGTCTTTTTTTTTTCGGAAAATTACATTATTTTGAACGATTGCTGAAAATAATTCACAATTCAAATTTTTTTTACTTACGGAATCTCGGCTTAGCTGTGATCAATTCTGAAGGCTCGCTGGGATCACTTTGTCCTCCTTTGTTGAGAGCAATCACTCTAAATTCGTAATCTTGTCCTTCTATTAAGTAAGGAACTTTTCCTTTCGTCTCTGCGCCAACAACTTCCACACCTTTCTCCCACAAATTTGAACCTTTGATTTTTTTCTGTATGATGTAACCAGAAACTGGGGACCCTCCATCGTCTTTGGGTGCCGGCCATGTCAGCTCCACAAAATCACTGCCCCAGTCAGTAGCTTCAGGTTTTCCTGGAGTGCCTGGCGGTTCTGGGGAAAAAAAAAGCATAGAATCATTAAATTTAAAAAAAATCCAAACAATAGCTAACGCCTTTAGAAGTATATCAGAGGATATTATATTTTTTAGTATTCATTGGGGGGTGAAGGAGACTTGTTTTTTTTAATATATGTTTTCACATAAAAGACAAATGTATCCGGAAAAATAGTCATGTTCAGAAACAGAGGGACATTTTTAAGTATGAAGTGCAGTATTTAAGAGTAATTGATTGACCAAAGGCTTTTTTTTTTCCTTGAAAAAAAAAAAAAAAGGTACTTTCACTACTGCTGGTTTTATTTACTTATAAAGCTTAATTTAAGAAAATTTAGCTACTTAAACAAATCACTCTTTGCAAAATATTTTCTCTAGTTTTCATCGCTTTAAAGCTGATAATTAAAGCTATCCGGAAAATACTATTTTAAAATCTCAACTATTAAGTTTTATCAATATGAAATCCAAGACTGACGTTCTGTAGTTGTACAATTGTATGCACTTACGTATGTTTGTATAAATGCTTTAAAACATTACGTTTCAGCGTTTGTGCTACTATTTTTCTTGACTTGAAAAACCACAATGTAAAAAAAAATATACACAGTTGATGATGTTTTTACACTCAAAATTAATACTTTATGCTAAATAATGACGTTATGTAGATAATGACTGCGAAATTTCATTTCTTTTTATCTAAACTTCTATGACTACCGAAATTTCATCTTAACTTACCAAACGGATCTTTGGCTGTTACTCCTTGCTCCTTCTCCAAGGGATCTGAATTGCCTATTTCGTTCACTGCAATGACTCTGAACTGATATGTTTTGTGGTGGACCAATCTCGTAACTTTGAAACTCAGTGACGTAGACTGTCCAGCCTCCATCCACGTGGCACGTGAAGAGTCCATTTTCTCAATAAGATAATACTTGATGGGGCAGCCGCCATCATCCTTGGGAGCTTTCCACGTCAGAACTGCAGATTCTTTCGTAACATCACTAACGTCTAGTGGACCTTCTGGTGGCGACGGGCGGTCTAAAATGTTTCAGGTTATTGGTGAGTGGAACCAAAGTGACTGATATAGGGAAAATTAAACATTTGTTTAATAATTGTAAAACAGCAGTCTAAAAGTTTATACTGTGAAATGAATAAAAATAGACAACGTGTTAAACTCTTTTTAATTGTATACATTTGTACTTTTAAAAATGTTGTCTATTTTTATTAAATTGTTTATTTCAGCATTTGCGATTGGCGTACATATCGCCCCCGCAGTCATCGGTTTGAGGGGATGTGTGGGGGGGGGGGGGAGGGGGACAAGAATTTAGAGGGCCCAAGATCCGGAAAAATAGCGCTATAAGTTACATGGGGAAAATATTTCGGTATTTTAATAGGGTGTGGTGGCGCACTTACAAATCGAGCAGGGGGGGGGGGTGTCTATGTACGCTACTGGCTTTCAGTATGCAGCATAAACACTACAACCAGAGGTTTTCTTGCTTTTGAAATGTATAGAACTAAAAGTAATGTATAAGGGGATACAATTACTGATAACGCTGTACAAAATTTGTGTTTAGAAAGCGGTGAAGTTGCAGTAAAAAAAGTAATTAAGGCATAATTTTTGAAACTCAAAAGACTTGAATGCGTTTCTGATGAAGTGATTCATTTTCAGTGTTTTTTTTTTTTTTTTTCAAAAAAAATTAGCCAGATTTATTTATTAATTTTTTGATTTGAATAAAAACTTCAATTCATTTTCGTATGATTTGTCTAGCCAAGAGAAAAAAAGTAAAGTAACAACATAGATAATAAAAAAGTGATACGCGCATACATTTCAATTATTAAATTTTACAAACAGCAAAGTGAGTGCAATGATCTTAAGATAAATGCAAAACCTATCTAGACGCTTTTAAAAATTTTCAGTTTTCCAGAATTTCTGACATTTCCCGGACATTATTTAATGTCTGAAGGGTTAATAATTCCTAATTTTCACCACAACAGAAAAGTAACTGTGCAGGTAAACCGTAGTAACTGACATCTCCAGGACATTATTTAATGTCTAGAAGGGTTAATAATTCATAATTTTCACCACAATAGAAAAGAAAATATTTTGAACACTGAGAAACATACCCAAAACAGTAACTGTTGCAGACGTCGATAATCTTCCAGAGGTGTTTTCCAAATTCAGTGTGTACTTTCCAGTGTCAGATCGAACGGAAATCAAAATCTCGAAGAAACAGGTACTGGGAGTTGTTTGAACTTCCACCCTGGGATTGCCAATGACAGGTTTATCGTTGATGGACCACGAGGCAATGGGTGCTGGTTCTCCCTTGATTGCCACTTGATATGTGATAGGTCGGCCAGCACGAACTCTTTGGTCAAGCAAAGTGAGGCGATCCACAATTGGCGCCACTAGAAAAAAATCAGAAAATAAATTAAAAAAGGCGAGGAACTTGTTCATTTTTATCAATGCTGCACTCTAGGGGTTGGATTAATATTATAATTAACTTTACTTTTAGATTCACTGTTATATTCGTGTCAATTACGAATTGATAGCATTTTATCCTAAAACAAAAGTCTTCATTTACCGATGAATTGCAGTAATTGCGAAGGTACTTATGCAAACATTATTTAACTGATACTCTTTTAGGTTGTTAAAATTAACAAAAATTTTCATAGCAAGGTACGTTTCAAGCATGTGCGCGATGTTTTTCAAAGTAATAATGATACAATAGTAAGTAATAATAGAAGTAGTTAAGTACTTGATAATGATGAACACCAAGTTAGTTTCGTATTTAAAATCTGTTTCAAATGAATAAAATTAAATTCAAATATTGTTCACATTAACTTAACTTTAAGGGCCCTGCTCCACATTGACGCAAAGCAGAAAAATAAAGCAGAAACGTAAAATGGATTAAATGGTATTCCTATGGAAAGTACCCGGATTTTTGGTTTCTGCCTTCGGTTCGGTCGCGTTTTCTGCTGATGTGGAGCAGGGCCCTAAGAGTTTGGAAAAAAAAGCCTCTTTGAACTGCACTAGTAAGGTCTAATTGGATTTATATCTGTAGAAAAGCATTCAAAGTTTAGTGTTTCGCTTTTTTGAGCACAAAAAGAAAATACTTCTTTCAAATATCACTATGAAATTGTAATCACAGTTAAACAAAATTTATTAAACTACGCACGTTTATTTAAAAAAAAAAATCGCGCATGTTGAATCGAATTTGCTACTTACAATGGCGAGGTTTAGCTGTAATAGGCTGCGTAGGATCACTGGGCTCACTAGGACCTGCCTTATTGATGGCTATAAGACGGAATTCGTACTCTTCTCCTTCAATCAAATCAGAGATCTTAGTTTTGGTGACCTCTCCCGCCACTCTTGCTGCTTCTTCCCACAGCGGACTTCCTTTCAGACGTTTTTCAATGACGTAGCTGCTGACAGGGGCACCGCCGTCTTTCCTCGGTGGTCGCCATTCCAGTTCAATGAAATGCGAATCCCAGTCACTTGCAGTAGGTGTACTAGGCTTCTCTGGAGGATCTATAAGAAATGCAGAATGTATGTAGTGGAGGTTGGTAAAAGGGCTGACTTGCTTGCCAATAGTTATACAAACACAAAAGCGACGACCAGCAACAGGATCTGGGCCCAACTGCGCTGGTCCTAATCAAATTATAGACCCCAATGAAGATCAATGGCCCTCTTAAAGCTATCTACTCCATTGCTCCTTACCACCTTCCGGTAAACTGTTCCAAGTTTCCACAAACTTGCTAAAATAGTAATTTTTTCCGAATTTCCAGATTAGCTTGGGATTTAAACAGCTTAAAACAATGACCCCTTGTCCTGCTTTCCATGCAAAAATCTTATGAAGTTAACCCTTTCTCAGTTAATGATCGGTAATATAAAACTGATACATTGTAGCCTTCACCTAAATTTCTTTTACGTATTTCATGGGAATACTATTTTTAAATTATTTAAAGGTAACGAGCTTTCGGAGAGATTGGTACAAAAACTTAAATACTCCTCCCGGTTACCATTGGTTACCCATATACTATCTTTATTATTGAAGTGAACCTATATACCTAAGTTTAAATTCATGCATTACTTCCTGAGACACAGAAGCCAGAAAAAACGAGAAAAATACTCACTCCTAGTTGCAATTGGCACCAAAAATGATTTAGCACTACTTTATGTGAAAGTACATATGTGTACTAAATTGCATTCAATTCATGCTTTTAAACTGGAATGCCCCCAAAAACTCGTTCACCATGCATACAAACGTTTGCCAAAATTTTGATCGACATTGTTTCCCTCATGAACAACAACAGATGTGGTTAACTACTTTACATAATTAATTACGTAACTACCTAACTACCTGTTTTTGTGATGGAACTTGAAAGCACGGCAATGAAATTTATCGGGAATTTGATTCAAAACCATATACTAAGCACTTAATACACATTTTTCAAACCGAAAATGATTTTTTTTTATTTAAAGTCACATTTCAACCCGCTCCCGTCCCTAAGAAAGAGAAATAAATAACCTTTTTCCTAGTACAGTTACCCTTTTACATACAGTGGATGATACGTAGGTGTTCAGCATTTAGTCTCAACTGGATTAAAAACTCACCGAAAGGATTCTTGGCCACAATTGCTTGCCTGGTCATCACCCACTGAGAGCTACCTTCCCTGTTCACAGCCTTCACACGGAACTGGTACTCGTGCATCTCGATCAGCTTATCGGCGTACAGGTACGTGTTGATGGTCTCATCTACAGGCACCCACCGTCCAGTCTCCATATCCTTCTTCTCAACGGTGTAGTGCTGAATGTCATTTCCGCCGTCGTCATCTGGAGGACTCCAGTTGACCATGCAGCCTTCTTTCGTAATGTCGGTGATTTGTAAGTTCTTTGGTGCAAGTGGTACATCTGCAGGGGAAAAGATGTATATTTAGGTAAAAGTTTGCTTAATCAAGTAGAACACTTTATCAAAAAGAAAATAAAGAACTCCCGGTTAACACTTCTAAATAGAAAACCAGCTACCCTCTTCTATCTTAAGTTAGTCACTTTTTCAGCAACCAAAGGTCTGTGTTAAGTATATTGAGGCTGGTCTCCTGATGTGTTCCGTCGATTTTTTTATGTGCTGTTAATAAAGCGAATTTATTAAACTTCGCCGTCGCTAGAAACTAAAGAAGTCAATGCGAAATTGCCATGTGAAAGTTTGGAAGTATCACACTCTCAAACTTCTAAGATTTTAAACGGATCAAATTTTTGTATTTGACATATTTTAGACATAAATTGGAGTTTCAATTAATGCCGAAATCAACAAAATGGAGTAACACATTTGAATAGGGTAATTATTAATAACTTTTAATGTCTATTTTTTATCTTAAAGAATAAATTAAATATAAAATTGACATTTATGCGTCAGACCTTCAAATTATCCTGTAGTTCATTACTTTAAAAATGCAAATGTGGGATTTTAAAATTCCGAATCTATAAACAAATCACTCATATTTGACGATGTTGTCCATAAAAATTTAAATTATAATTATTTTATAAATTAAGTCTCCAGTTTTTTATGCTATTAATGATAATTAGTCTCAGATTTTAAAGTTATGAAAATATCAGTATTTGAGATATTTCTGTACCTCAGAACCAGACTAACGTAAGTCCATTTTTGTAACTTTTCAGGAGAAGGGAAAAACGATTGTCGGATGCATGCAAAGGATGGGATTTGCGCTCTTTTAATGCTGCTAAATAATTGTGAAGGAATTCGTTTTATAGAATACCGTTCTTATGGGTCAATGCAGAATAAGATTCTACATACAATTCACTAATAAAGTCAAAATTGCCATTTTTGGACTTACGTCCTTCTGGTTCTGAGGTACAGATTTTAGACATGAATTGAAGTTACAAACCCTCCTGCACTGTATGTTTAAATTTAAAAATTCGGAGCAAGATATTTGGATGGATAAAATTTGAATTTCATCTACCTAATTTTTTTTCGTAATACTGAAAGTGTACCACATTTGTTTAAAGTAACAAATGTGGTACACAGTATTTGTTTAAAGTAATTTTCGATAAAAGTAACGTTCTTTGCTCGAAGGAAGCATAATTACCTAAAATGACAACATTTATCTTTGCATTGTCTGTGCCATTCGAGTTCGTTGCTGTTAGCATGAGACTTCCAGAATCCTCTCTCAGAGCTTTTTTGACTTTCACGATCGTCCTGTAGTCCTCGTAAGTGAAGTACCACCGGAGGTCATCCATGACCATTTTGCCGTTCAAAGTCCAGGTCTTCTTCGGTGGAGGTTCCCCGGAAACTGGTACGTTAAGTTCAAAGCTTTTGCCAGCTTTCAATCTGATGTTTATCATTGCGTTTCGATCAATATGTGGTGCCACTAAAAAAACAATACTTTGAGTTATTGCCTTGAACATAACGTAAAATGCCCAAAGGAAACTAATCACATTACCAAGATATTATTTTAAATTACTATATTTCTGTGGCTTGGTTCTAAAAGGGCCTAAGTCAAAAATGTTAGTTTCGAGAAAAAGGCTATGAAAGATATTTGAGATTTTTTAGAATGCTATAACTTTCTTATATTAAGATTCCCATTATTATTTTTTGGTATTTGTTTATCGAACCAAGCCACAGATTTGTTATTGCATTCTAAAGGTTTTATTGATATGTTATGTTAAAACTATTCCGTTTTTCTTTTTCTTCACTAAATACAGTTTAACTATTGATATTTTTGGTTCATATGGGGACATTTTTTCTAGAGAAGGCCTTGTATAGAAGTTTAAACATTTTAAAACATCAACTGCGTCACCATAAGCCATCTATTAATTTTTTCGATTACAAAAATATATGCCTACTGCTATATTTTCAGTACACTTATGAGTGAGCACTATAATGTATCAATAAACTACTTGTGTGTAATATTTTCAGTTAAAAAAATGTTGAAACCATGACTTCAGACGAGCCATAATGAAAAAACCATAAAGTTCAATGAGATTGAAATTATTTTTGCTTCAACGTAAGCACACAGCTTGGAATAGAAACTCGATCCTTTTTTTTTCTTATAACAAAACTCTCAGTCAAAAGGTGCAGATATGCAAAAGCTCGGCTTTCCTCGTAATTCTTGTTTCTTTTTTTCCCCAAAGAAACAAATGGAATAAGTTTCTAAAACAAAACTCATTTGTATTGCAAATTAAATGAGTTTATTGTATTGTTGGCAGCAGTGAAATCATTTTCAAAGTAAGTAAATTTTTCTTAAATTATCTGTAAAAAAAGGAGTAAATAAACCAAAACTCACAGTTCTTTGGCTTAGCAACATGTTGATCAGTAGAATCGCTAGGCTCCCCGGGTCCGCCTTTGTTTACTGCACGTATTCTAAATTCGTACACTCCACCTTCAATCAAATCAGGAACTTTAGCTGTTGTTTGGTCTCCAGGAACATCTTGTACGGTCATCCAGTCACCGCTAGAAAGATACAGTTGCTTCAGATTACCAATTTAGCTTTAATTTTTTTAAAAATCAAGAACATAAAAGAGAAAATGCATGATACTGTAGGTAAATTTTTACTCACAAACTAATTTATGGAGATGAAATAAATAGGCCTTTTTGAAAAAAAAAATAATACCCTTATTCTTACGAATTGATGATTTTTTTTTTCTTTTTTTGAAATGTTCTTTTGAAATATTTTTCTGATAAAACAATGTTTTAAAGTTTAAGTGCTCTCACATATTACAGGTATTCGTTTTTGCAATATTTCCTTGATGATTCGGAGTGTGCTTCCAGTGTATTAAATGCATTCTTAGCTTTTTTCAATAATTTAAATTATTAAAAAATGTGTCCGTTACGCTTTCATAAAGAAAGGTTAATGTGCCTGTTTAATGCAGGAAATAGCGAATTTCTTGAAATTTTCATTTCTATAAAACGTAAGAACTTTACGATATCAGTATTCTATAACATAAAATCTGTCTTTTACAAAAACACCTCAAGCATTTAATTTTTTTCCCCAAAACATTCATTTAGTTTTTAAATTTTATCTTAGGCGCATAAATTTGTATTACCAGTTAATAAATGGTAGGGTTTCTTTTTTCAATCATTCGTTCATAAATACCTCAGCTTATCTTTCTTTTCAATGACGTATCCTGTGATGGGTGAACCACCGTCCGTCTCTGGCGCTTTCCACTTCAACTGAACAAAGTCTCTGTCGTAATCCTCAATTTCTGGAGTGCCTGGTTTTCCTGGAGCATCTGAAAAACAGAGAACAGTAATGAATTAATAATGCAAAAAACAAGAGCTGGAAAAATTTTGAAAACTAATGACGTAGTTTTAGCAATTTAGAAACAAAGACCTGGAAAAATGTACCTAACCGTCGGAAAAAATGTGATTCGATAAAATGCATTGTATACAGCAGAAGCAAAAAGTTGTGTACGGCATCTTCCCCCTACGGAAATTGCACTAACGGCATCTTCCTCAACAGTTGGGGAAGATGCCGAAATGGAAGGCTTCTGTAATCCTTAATTTTTGGTGGTAATAAATTATTTTTCAAATCAAAACCTATTTTCTACTAATCACAAAATATCATATTTTGTGGATAAATTGGATTTTTAAAAATAAAACCAATACCCTATTTTATATAAAATACAATAAAAAACTAGTCTTCCCCAGTCTACTCTTTAATACAGCTAAATTTATAATAATAAACTGTAAAATTGTGGTAATGAACTGTAAATTGCTGCTTTACGGTAATAAGCCGTAAAATTTGCTAATTAGACCGCTGTTTTATGTTATAGAGATAGAAGATAACAACTGGTAGGGGGAATTGAAAGGAAAATTACCGAATGGATTTCTGGCAACAATGGTTTTGTCTGCCTCTAGTGGCTCAGACTCTCCTTGTCTGTTTGCAGCCCTCACTCTGAATTTATACATTCTTCCTGGCTGTAGTCCTTTGACCTGAAAATAAAATTATTTCCTTGATTCATGCAGTTAAAAAGAAAAGGAAATTCATTTTTTCCATTTTTTAACCAAAGTTTGTCTTAGATATTAGGTGTACATTACCTTGAACGAGTTTAAATTGCATGACATTTAAAGAAATATCTCGTACAGCTCCGATGAGGTTGGCAAGATGTATTAAGAACTTTTGTAAAAATAAACAACTGTTGTTTATGAAAAAAGGATTTATGGAGATTCTATTTCATGAAAATGATATTGTTCTGAAGTTTTTCTTTTACTGGTTAAGCTCTTTTATGTCCCTGAGAATACCCGGTGACGCAGTTTGCCAGTCTTCTAAATGAGTACGCTCATTTTTATTATTTCGTAAGAATTATTTAGAATCATTCTGTATTAGTTTTCGACGTTGACCAGCCTTTTAGGATAAACTTTAGCACTAATCAGGTATTGAAACTTAAATTATAATTTGAAATTTGCTGTATCATCCCTGTTTATTTAGTAATTATTATTTTCTGTTACGTGCAAATTTTCAAAGTTTCTCTCAGAAACTAGTCCTTTTAAAAACTACCACTTTTGAGTTCGAATCCAATACGCTGAAAACTGGATCAATTTTAATTTATACAAGATCAACACACTAAAAAAATTGTTGTTTTTGAAGTATAATATAGCTAATTTTAAAGTAACAAACTGTGAAAATGTCTAATTTTACAGTAATAAACTGCAAAATTGATGATTTTACAGTTTTTTACTGTGCATTTTACAATTTAAACTGGAATTTCTGCTGCCAGTATTATACTGTTGTTTTTACAGTTTAATACAGCTAATTTTGTGGTAATAAACAGTAAAATTGTGGTAATAAACTGTAAAATTGCTGCTTTACAGTAGTGAACTGTGACATTGCTAGTTGAATAGTTTATTACTGTGTATTTTACAGTTTTAAACTGGGACCGCTGCTGCCAGTATAATACTGTGAAAACAACAGTTGATTTTTTGCAGTGCAACGGACGACGTGTCTTGTCTTCATATTTGTAGTTCTAACTAAACAATTTAAATCATTTCAGCTTGTAAAGCGTTTAGGACATGAGACTACTAGAAGTGAAGGTAAGCTAATGGATTTTGTAAACTTCTGAATAAAACATGTGAAAAGTTCAAACCATAGTTTTTAATTGAAAAGTCTAAAAGTAGCATATACAAAAGGCACGATTACCATCTCTTACCCCAAAAGAAATAATAGTTCCTCCTACTATTTTAATAGTTGTTTACAAAATTTTAATTATTGCACTTACAACCCTTTGCTTTTATGTACTTCATAAAAACTTTTAAAATTTGAACGATATGTTTTCTAGTGTAGGCAAATGGTCTAGTTAAACCACATATCATCAGCATTTAGGAAATTTACCTTCATGGAAGTTTCTGGTCCAATAGTTTCACCGACAGGTGTCCAAACGCCAGTTTTGGGATCCTGTTTTTCAACTAAGTAGTGATCCACCGGCATGCCACCGTCATCAGATGGAGGATTCCACGAAAGATTGCATCCCTCTGCGTGTACATCTTCGATTTTCAAAGGACCTCCTGGTGGAGTTGGTTTATCTGCGCAAATAACAATATTTTTTATTGCCTGCTCTAAGCTCAGAGAACTAAAACTGCACATGTTTCATGTTTCGATGAATAAAAACACGATATGTAGTCTTCAGAATGTGTTAGACAAACTTTTGAAAAAAAAATGTTCTTTTTATGAACCAGAAAAGCTAAGATAATTTAAAACATGAAATAACGTGCATAATCGATGTTCAGGAAGAGACTAAATGGTACTGCTTGAAACAATAGGATAGTAATTTTTGTTGTTTGAACCTGTTTAAGCTATACTTGAAAAACCCGCTTAAAAAGAAACCCATACAATGGGGAGACAGGTTGTAGTTCCCGAGGGACACGCTAGACAGTTTTATCACAGAAGGTCCCTTTGTTTTGATTGATTCTAATTCCATTTGGAAGCAGACATTTATTAAATTCTCGCTCGAACAGAAGGGACTGCCAGAAAGCACACAGGTGTATGAGCTTCGTTCTCTACACAAAAAGATTCCACATATGCTTCACAATAGCTCTTTACAATGAAACAAAATTGCTGAAAAGAAAATTATTCCATTGGGAACATTTTCCGTAATAGGGTCAGAAGTTCTGTTTGTCTTAACTGAAACTTTATTTTAAATGTACGTAATATGTTTGACATTTGTAACTCAATTAAGCCGTAAACCAAACTTAACCAACAAATGTTCGTTTCAGCCGTGATTTCGTATTAATTGTGGTCAGATTACCAAAGTTCGACTGTATTCGCTTTCAAATTATCTCGTTTACAAGTATTGTTTAAGTTCTTTAATAATTGATGATGTAGTAAGTTTTCAATGCTCAAATGACAAGTTTTTAAAAATTATGTATTTACATTACCCACCGTAAACAACTGCTTCAACTTCTACTTCATCTTTTCCATGCTCGTTTGTTGCTGTAAGTGTGTACACTCCGTTGTCGTCTCTTCGACACTGTCTCACGCTGATTTTTGTGCTGTATTCCTCATTCGCTATTTTGATTCTGTCTCCACTGTCAATGGTTCTTCCCCTTAGTGCCCAAGTCATAGTTGGGGGAGGTTCACCAATAACGTTAGCTTCAAAATGGAATGATTGTCCTGCCTTCACTCGGATTTTGTGCAAGGTAGACCGATCAATTTTGGGAGCAACTGTAAAAGAAAGAATTACACGTGAGTTAGAAGATTGCTTTTACCTGCAAAAGAATGTCTCTTAAAATACACGTTACTGGTTTTAAAATGTTTGAGAAAAGTTGAACCTGATTTCGAAGCTTCCGATCTCGTTTAGTTATGTAATTGTTCTCCGAGTTTTTTTTTTTTTCTTTTTTTTTAAGCAGGGGTTCCATCAAAATATTTCACCATCGGAATACGATCGAGAAAATATATTGCGTTTGTACGATTTACGTTTGCAAACCACCTCTGTTTATAAAAGAATGTAGCTGTGTGACTCTATTTTTGCTGAAAACCTTATCCTTTAAATTCTACTGCAAATCAACAAAATGCCCATGATTCCTAGTTCGTATAAGATTATTTTAATTTTCCTTTTAGATACACTTAAATTTCAGGGAAACGTTAAAGTAAATTATTATTGCAAAAAGGAGTGCAACACTTTTTAGATTTTTTAATGTAAAATTTTGCAGTGAAATAAGATTTTACGGTAACAAGTAGTGCAATATTAATTAGCCAATATTTTTACCGTGCATTTTCAGGAAGGTTTTTGAGTGTAAAAATATTTATTCGTAGCTATTTTTGAACATTTCGCTTTATTATCTTGTTTCTGTTAACCAACGTTGCAGCTAAGCTCGAAGAAAATTTAAAGACATATTTATGGTTTAACCAGCTGGAGCAACGGTATTTCTTATTTTGCTTTTTTATATTTTAGAAGCCTGAAACAAAGAGTATTGGTTGGGTGAAGTAGATTTAAGTTAAGTATACTGAAATAAAAAAAAAAAAAAAAAAACCACACACACACACACACGAACTAAAAAAATAATAATAAAATAAATAAATAAAATTAAAATTTACCATATTTAGCATCAGGAACTTTAAAAAGTGGAAAGTCAAAAATGTGAAAAAATTGGGTTTTCAAAGAAATAACCATAACAAGTAAATGGAAGTTGCAGATACGTATTTAAAAGAAATACTGAAGCGACATTACAAAGTAACAAAAAAAAAAAAAAAAAACGGCAGCGCAATAAATACGATAATAATAATAATAATCTTTGAAGACATTTAGCAAAAACAGAAAAGGGAAAACAGAAAGCAAGAGCAGAACTAGTGTATACCCCTGCTTACAATTTCAGTATTCAATTTTACTTACGCCTTCTCGGCTTGGCAACTTGAGGCGGCGTTGCATTACTTGGTTCGCCAGGTCCTGCTTTATTCACAGCTTTAACCCTAAATTCATATGCTTGTCCCTGTACGAGATCAGGTACAGAGGCAGTAGTCTGTCCTGCTGGAACGTCAATTGCCTTCTCCCAGTTGCCTAATTTGTCTTTCACTTCAACTACATAGCCAGTGATTGGAGACCCTCCATCCGATTCTGGTGGAGTCCATTTCAGATCGATGTGGTCCTTGTCCCAATCCGTGACTTCCAAGTTGCCCGGTGCACTAGGTTCATCTGGTTTTCCAAAGAAAAAAAAAACAAGTGGTATTATTTCAAAAAAGTGATGCAGTAAATTTAATAAAATCTGAAATTAAGGTTTTGTACTTACCAAATGGATTTTTGGCAGTTATAGCTTCTTTTGTTTCAAGAGGGTCTGATTCGCCTTCCTTGTTCAAAGCTCGAACTCGGAATTTAAATTTCTTTCCAGGAGTTAAACCAGTGACGTCCATGCCTGAATATAGAACAAATGCTTTTGACCACAGAATTGTTTCATTAAATCATATATATATGTATGGATTTGAATTCCTGTATTGTAAAGCCGGTTCAATTCTTTCACAATACCTTTTCAAATGCTGACAAAATGGTAGAGGAATTTTTTTATTCAAGCCGTGTTTAGAGGTAATTAGATTTTTTTTCTTTTTTAAACTTTTAAAATACATTTCCTAATTAGAGTATCTAAATATTAGGTGAATAATTGCTAAGAGATTTCTATTGTAGAAAAATGGCGGTAACCGGTTAAGTAACTGAACATTGAATGCAGGAAAAACCTATTCTGGTGTTACATAATTTGGAAAATCACCAATTTAAAATGTGTCAAATATACAAGTGTGAATCGGCACAGAAAACAAATCAAAATAAGTTTACATTTTTAATTAATATTTTTATGTTGTGTACATAATTCTCAACATTAAATAATGGCAGTTTCTTATATAGTACAGTACTTAAGCATACAATTTATCTTGAAATATTATTAGAACTTACTTGGATCTTTAGTTTTTGCTACAGGCACCCAGATGCCTGTTTCTTCATCCATTTTCTCAACAAGATATCCCTCCAAAGGAACTCCACCATCATCAGCTGGCCTCTTCCACTTAAGCTTGCAACCATCTTTGTGGACATCAGACACATCAAGAGGACCTTGTGGTGGTGAAGGTTTGTCTGGACAAAGAAATATTTGAGTTTTGAGGACATTAACAATAAAGTTAAATCAGCAAAGTTTGTCACCATTCGAATGTTTAGAAGAAACTGATCCAGTGGTAAAAGGAAAAATTAATGCTTCCAAGTTATAAAATCTGTTGTTGATAGTTGGTACTAATTTAAGGATGAAATCCTTGAAATGCTACGTTTTAGAATTTTTAAGCACACACAGACGGAATGTAGTAAAACATCGCAATTGGTGTGCCATTCAAGACCACAGCTAGCCACTGAGTTGAGCATGTATGTAGGTCTGTTGCTCTTACTAAAGATAGAGCTAGTGTTATATTTTGACTGTTCAGTCTACTCATGAAACAGTTTGGATACTTGTCAAACGCAACGGTCTAAAGCGCGCAAACTAGATTTAACACATACTTTAATTTTATCATGATATGGCGAGGGAGATGACAAACAATAGCCCTCACCCTTACTTGATCGTTATATTCTCCTCACGTTGACAGCTAGTTTCTGTTTTTGTCACATAAAGAAGCAAGCACAGTGGTTGCCTACCAGCTCGATGGTTGGAACTCATTCACACACAAAAGCTGCCAATTGAATCCTTCTGGTTGAATGTAAGAGACTCCGATCGACGGCTCGTTTTTGATTGCGATTCAAATCGCCCGCAAAGGTTTCTTCATGTGTTGCTAATGTATCATTTTTATTTTGATGAAATAAATTAGACATGAGTATCTCTACTTTTTAATTTTGAAATGAATAAAACATTTGAGCTTATTGTTGCTTTTTCTACAAATATTTAATTTGTTAGATTACACTGAAAATATATTTGCTCCATATTTTTTTTGTTACATGGCGAAAATTCTATATTTTAATATATTCTTGTTCTAAAATTTCCATTTTGAAAAACTAAATTGAACATACAGTTATTAAATTTTTTTTTTTTGGTTTACTTGGGAAAATAAATTTTATCTTAATTTAATTTAAACTTTTTACTAAAAAAAAAAAAAAATGCTTTCTGCTTCTAACAAATCGTGCTTTTATTACTTGTTTTCCAAAAAAGAAAAAAATGAATAAATGTGCGCAGCTGAGGAATAAATTGAAAATTTATCGCCAAAAGTTTGCAACCATGCATACAAATATAAATGTGCATACGCATAAAAACGTGCAATTTCTATTGATAATCTACAAAATATTTAAATGTGTAAAACGAAAATTCATCGTATCAAGCATACAATACATTTCCAAAAAATTATCTTTCGCGTACATCGTTTACTAGGGAGGTATGTAAAAGAAGATTAAAAAAAGCTCAGTTATGAGAGCGACCGCAGATACGTGCCAAATCTAGTTTTCAAACAACAAAATTTTGTAAGCAAGCATCGGAATTTCGCCTAAGAAGCCAAATGAGTGTTTTTTTTTATATAGCAGAATGGTCAAAATGCGTACTGTGAGTGTAAAAGTTCCTAGATAACACAAGTATTAAACGATTCCTAAGCGCGTTAAAACGAGTGTCACGATGTTAAAAACCATTTTAAAACCGCTATGAATCGAAGTGTACTACTTGCCTTGATATTTAAGGCAAAAATAATCGCGCTTGTCCGAAATTCAAGCAGTAAAATATTGATTATTTCAAAAGAAGACGTAATATTGTTAGACTCACCTTGAACAGTGACAATGACGTTAGCAGCATCCCTTCCAGAGCTGTTGGTTGCGGTGATGATAAATTTCCCGTTTTCAGCTCTTGTAGCTCTTCTGATCACTAATTTTGTGTTGTAATCCTCATTATTGAGGATAATGCGATCAGAGGGTTTTACTTCAATTTCGTTTATAGTCCAAATTATTGTCGGCGGTGGTTCTCCGATTACGTTTACATCGAACTTGATAGTTTGACCTGCTTTCACTGTTATATCTTGTAACGTCTTCCTATCAATGATTGGTGCCACTAGAAAAGAAAAGTACGTAAAATTAATTAGTTTTTTACCTTTTTCTTTACTACATAATCTTATAACTGAGTAGATAGGGCAAACATATAAATTGAACTTAATATTGTTCCAATAGTTACAATGCATTCTAGCTGAAAATTACGTTATTGTGAAGTCTACTGGAAATTCTCTTTTCAACTAAATTGGAAAATCTCAGTCTGAAAAAATATTTGGAGTTTATAATTCTTTCGCCATGGAAGATAGCATAAAGTTGCATTGTTTGTCGTCTCGTCTTTATTGACACTTTAGAAAGTATGAATTTTTTTTATAAATATTTTACTTTTTAACATTCTGGTCCACAAGAAATTACAATAAATCGAATTGTAAGAAAATTAAAACATGTTGATTATAACTGAACGTAATCAAAGCCATTGTTATTTATGCATGGCGTACAGAATGAGACTCGAGTTTTCTTCGTTTAAGCCGCGAGAGAAAAAAAAAAGCATTTCAGAATGTAACAAGTGTAAGTAAAGTAAGAAATTTGGTACTATCATTGCCATAAAATAGATGACAAAATCTCCTTGTCACTTCAGCAGTGAAAATAGTGAAGAACATTGAGTTGTCTTTCTTTTTAATCCTTTATGTCCCATATTAATTTAACAATGATTTTTTACATATTTTTTTGTTTCTTTTTAGTTGAAAATACATCAAACAGCATATATACCGAATAAAAAAAATTTGACAATCAGTAGGGTCTAAGGCCTCCTATACCTTAGTGCCCCTAAGAAAACTGTTTCCGATCGCAGGTACCATCTGTTAACCTCTCAGCAAAGTACAAGGAGTGGTACTTAAAAGCTTCAGCATGATTTCAGCCATTTAGAATTCATAATACTAAATTAATATAAGCGGGACTTCTGAGTCCCGTCGGGGCATAAAGGTTTAAAGCAAAATGACCTGGACTGAACCATTTCTTGAACGCAATTTCGTTGAAAGCATAGCATCAATTATTTTTCTGAATTAACTGAATGTGGAATTATGTAATCCCTCTGCTTGGTACCGGTAAGGGTCACGTAGTGTCGAAGGAGTTGCATTGAATTTCGGCGTAGATGTGTGTAGATGTTTTCGCCAAGGCTCATGTATGCACTGATAATTTTGTCCGATAAATATAAATGTTAATGACAAAAATTGCTGGAGGGGAACAGCTACGAATTACTGAGCAAGAACTAAATATCTTATGCGTCGTACAAGAGTTGCAAAAAAAAAAAAAAAAGCTAGTGTAAATATGTGGCTATAACAATTAAAGGTACTAAATTGAGGAAAAGGAAAATTGACTCCAAAATGGTGAATGAAACTCTTGTAAGGAAATAATTGTGAAGATACCCACTGCTGTTTTCTCTGAGGCATGGAAAAAGTGTTACTAAATCTAAACGGATGTTAATGTTTCTTCGATTTTTAGTTATTTCAGATTTTAGCCTAGTATCAACTTCCAAGCAGTTATATAATATGTTCTCTAAATAAAAAGAAGAGAACATACTGTGAGATTGACCTTTTAGAAGAAGGAAATGCCTATATGGTTGTGACAGCAGTAGAAGAAATTCGTTATCCTTCAGACCTTCAAAAACTTTAAATTCGAATTTTATTCCTAAGCTTTTTCCTCGATAACGGAATTGGCCTTATGTTCCGAGTTTAATCTCACATAAATTTATCCCAAAGTTTTAAATTTTTACCACAAAAGATATTAAAATAAATGCATTTTCAGTTCAAGAAATTATTTTTAACAGTATACTACTCTAATTGTTTAAATGGTCAAACTGAATGAAGTGGGAGTGTGAATCGAATACTTACAGAAACGTGGTTTTGCCGTGACAGTTTTTGAAGCAGCGCTGGGTTCACCCGGTCCTGCTCTATTGACGGCAATGACTCGGAACTCATAGTCTTTTCCTTCTGAGAGGAAAGGGGCGGTTCCTTTAGTCTGGTCCCCTGGAACTTCAGCCGCCTTCTCCCAGCGGGGCGACCCCTTTTCCCGCTTCTCGATGATGTAGTGGCTGATGGCTGAGTTTCCATCAGATTCGGGAGCCTTCCACGCGAGGTCCACATGGTCCTTGTTCCAGTCCGTGGGCTCTGGTGTTCCTGGAGCACCTGGAGGATCTATTGGGAGAGCGCTTAATTAGAGCGGATCAAGAAACAAAAATTCATCATGAAAATCGTAACAAACAACCAACAAAGGCTGCAATAGTATCAGCTAAAGTAAGGGAATGTAAGTTTTGCAGTGACACATTTGATAGAATCTTATTCTGGCAAAATATGGTGGTTCAATGCTTAATTTGAGCTGGAGCTAAAGAATGCTCTTTTCAGTAAGAGGGTGGGAAGGGGGAATGTCAGAGGCACGAATATTTTGAGACATAATTCTATTATTTATAGCGTTAGGCTACATTTGGTAGTTAACACAGCTGATATCTAAGGGAGCTTTCATCTTGCACTTATTTTCAGCTTTAATTTGCTTATTACATTATTTATTCCCGAAAATAAGTTTTGAGGAACATAGTGTTCGCGCACCTGTATTAGAAGTTAAGCCTTTCATTTAATGTTTTAAAGATTAAGTTTCGTTGGTGTATGTTCGATATGTAAGGCGCAATAATTGCAAAACAAACAGGAATTAAAACAAATATGTCACGATTTAAAAACGCTCAAGCTACAAACAACACACATGGTCATTTTCCTTCATCTGTTACACATTATTTTGCTGAAATGAAGACTGGTTACTTACCGAATGGATCTTTGGCAACAACTGGCGCAAATGTTTCCAAAGGTTCTGATTCACCTTCCTTATTGACAGCTTTCACTCTGAATTTGTAAGCTTTTCCTGGTGTAAGTCCGGTGATTTCAGCTTCAGGGACGTACGACTTAGTCACTGGTATCCAGAGGCCGGTTTCTGGATCTTCTTTTTCAATGACATAACCTTCCAGCGGTTCACCACCGTCGTCTTTGGGCTTGTTCCACTTCAGTTTGCATCCGTGCTTGTGCACATCAGATACGATGAGAGGGCCTTCTGGTTTTGAAGGCTTGGCTGTTAAAAGAAACAAATGAATAAATACCATAAATATTACGCAACTTTATTTCTTTAGTTCCACTATTTTAATATTTAACCACTGTTAGAAAATATGGTGGCATTTTGAGATTTTCGTTGTGCGTTGTTTTTATTTTAATTGTTGTAAATATTGTTTCAGTAGTTGTATGTAATCAGTCTGCAAAATATTTACGAGTTCTTTCATCAGCAAAAGACTTCACTATGATTGACATGTTTCGCTTTTTACCTGCACTTTATCGTGCTTTGATTTTTAATTACAAAAACGATAAGTGAGCAAATTTTAACCATGTATCTAAAATGTAATTTCAAATAGTGAAACGCTTCATGATTTATGATTAATCAGAAATTGATGCTTAACTTACACCGTATTTGTTCTTCCCTTCTTGTCCCAATAAATAAAACTTAAGCACTAATGTAGGCGAATAATTTTTAATATACGACTTGATCTTGGATCTGATGTAGGATGAAAGGAAGTCATAATTTATAGTCCGCTCTTTTCAAAAAAGTAAATCGTGTTATTTTCAAAACATGTGAGTCACTAATTCTACCGAAGACCATAACGCTGTTTTCTCAAAAAGAAGTATGCAAAATATGGGCATAAACAAGTATATAGTTACAACAAGTTTTTTCAGACACTCCAAAATTATAATTTGGTTCATGCACTTAACTACAAATGTATGAAGTTTTGACTTCTTAAAGTTACCCCACTAATCCCCAAAAAATCATCATGGTCAAGTCGAACAAGCTGTTACACAGGATTCTGCTATGCTCTGAAAAATAACCTTCAATTGCAGACAAATAACTGCAGTCTGTATAATAGCACAAATTGCAAACGTAGATGTAGTGGACGTTATTTCGTGAAATAAATTGTGTTTATATATTATGTATGCAAAGCGTGAGCATATTTATCTCTCTTTTTCTATATTATCTCTTTTTTTCTTTTCAAAACAGAAAGCCTACAGCTGTTCTGATGCAAGCTTACAAAGATGGCTCGATTTAACGTTGCAAAATAAGCCTTACTAAAATCTGATAAGTTCTATGACACCCTTGAAAGTAAATCAGCGAGCGATGTGAATCTCTTACCAAGAACGGAGACTTCAACATCTGCGCGGTCTTCACCATGAGCATTGGAAGCAATGATTCTATAAATGCCGGAATCGATTCGTTGAGCGCTATCACAGACAAGTTTCGTATTGTGAGGAATGTTTGTTATGCTCAAGTCAGACCGCTCTTCAACCTGCTTATCTTTAAGCATCCATCGAATAGTAGGTGCTGGTTCGCCTTTTATCTTGACATCAAAGGAGAAAGCTTGACCGGCCTTGATACTGATGTTAATCAAATTGCGTCGGTCAATCTTTGGTGCCACTGAGAAAAAACAAACAAACATTGAAATGTATCACTTTGGTGTTACTTGATTCACTAAAGACAATTTGAATTATTTTACAATCAATACGTAGAACAGAAAAATATCAAGATTTTTTAACAATTAGTTTAAAATCAATCATTGCAAATTAAGAATGAAATATGATTTTAAATTATTAAAAGTATGTAGCGTGAAAGACAAGCGTATTTTCTAACAAATCCAACATAAAAACGCTGTTGACAAGATCAAATTATGTATTTTATTGTGCTCGGTGAATTCCTGCTTTTTACACTTCAAAAAAAAAAAAAAAAATCATGTGGCGGTATGAATTGCTTGCAATTTTTTAGAGTATTTTATTTGCTTTTAAAACCGAGCTAATATAGGAGTTACTTACATAAAGTTATAATACTTAAAAATTCTGCATGTTTGCGATTAGGAAATATAGTAATGTTTGCTCAATGTTTCCTATAAATAATTTTGTTCTTACTTTAATATAAATAAATAATTGAAATATTTATATCTTTTAAGGGAATTTCAAATATTCTACAAAAAGGGGAAATTTGTAGAGTTTGAAATCAGATTGCAAATTGAAGGGCTTGGGGGATGAAGGCGTTATGTAACAAAACAGAAAATGAATGCGAGTAATCGAACTTCAAAGTTTTATTGTTGCAGTTATTGCAGCTTTTTTTTTCTGGTTTTGTCGTCAGTGTGCGTATGAAATCAGTCTAATGACATCTACTTTTTGATGTACCAAGTTTTATGTGCTTACCTGTATCCATTGCTTACCATTAATTAGAGCGTTCATTTGTTAAAACGTAACACAGCCCCTTCATCCTCCAAGCCCTTCAATTGTGACTGAAAAAATAACAAATGGTCACTACTTACATTTTCTTGGTTTTACCACCACAGGTTTCGTAGAGTCACTTGGCTCACCAGGACCAGCTTGGTTAACAGCCCGCACTCTGAATTGGTAGGTTTCACCATTTTCAAGGCCAGTTGCCTTCCCTGAAGTAGCATCACCGTCCACTTCAGCTGCCTTGGTCCATTGTGTGGATCCTTTTCGTTTCTTTTCAATAATATAACCAGTAATTGGAGCTCCACCGTCTTTGACTGGAGGTGTCCAGGCCAGTTCGACGCGGTCCTTATCCCAGTCTTTTACTTCGGGAGTGCTTGGTTGACCCGGTGGATCTGTTATAAAGAAAACACACTTGTGTTATAAACTGTATTAGATTTAAACAGATAGATTGATTGTATTGATAGATTGTATTAGATTGTATTAGATTCATGTTATAGATCATATTAGATTTGATAAACTTTCTTCTGTAGTTATACATACCATATGGGTTCTTTGCAATTACTGGCTCAGAAGCATCTAGTGGATCTGATTCGCCTTCAGCATTTACCGCTTTCACTCTGAATTTGTATTCATGCCCTAATTGACAGAGGAAAAATGTTAAAGGAGAAAATTTTGTGTCTTATCATTTGTTTAAACGAAAGCATTGACATTTATGAATAAATATGTAATTTTGAAAAAGTTAATTTTGAATTAAAAAAATCTTACTGAATTAAAATTGAATAAATGACCAAAAAGGAAAAAGATACTTATCAATGGTGGAGACCAACCTCCAGTGTCTGTTTCTGTGCTTTGTTTTAAATTTATCACTATTTTACTTTTTTTGAAGGAAAAGTTTGAGTGAAAAGTTATTTCACTTATACATCACTTTTCCAACCAGAAATATTATTTCATCAAACAGAAAATTCTGAGGTAATTATTTGTGGCATTATTTCTCTGATAGTACGTAGGAAAAAAAAATGCTTCCCTGTAAACGTGCAATTTGCAACATTGGAGGTGTATATGTGTGTATATATATATATATATATATATATATATACACATACAGAGAGTGCTAGAGAGTATTTTCATCACCGATATGATGAATGAATTTCATTTGATGAAATACTTAACATTGAAGCATACTCATAAAATTAACTGTATTTCTGACGACTTTATAATGAATTTACTCCCTCTGGACATGCAATGATACTTGGTAGACTCCTATTCTTACAAGCTATTACTAACTTTTTGACGTATTTTAAATTGTTCTGTTGAATATCACCAGAATAAAGATAAGAAACTCCCTTTCATCAAGAAAAATATCCGTTTGCTGACACAAGGGAAGATACTAGTTTCCTCAGTAAAAAAATATGTTTCAGCAGCATCAGGTCATAAAATTGTTAACCTGTATTTGCTGTAACAGTAAAACTGAGTGAAAAAACTTCACAATTGTCGTGAATACATTGAATATCATTACTGGGGTCTGTTTATATTCTAGTACAATAAACATCGTTCTTAAATTCTTTTTAACAGTTTGAACGCTGTGGGTAATTAAGACAACAGAAAGTGCTGTTTAGATCTGAAAAGAAACCATTGAAAAATGCAGTACATTGCAAAAAAAAAAAAAAAAAGGCATATTTTACTTGTAATAATCTATACGGAACCTGTCAATATTTACTTTAACATGAGATGAATATAGTTTCAAGCTACATTCCTACCAAATTTAGTAATATAAGTGAGCTTTTGTATAGCCTTTTATTACGAAATGGAAAATAGTTCAAATTCAAACAGCAAGAAGTAGTTTTTATATTTCATAATAATATGAATTAGATCAATGATTTAACCTACCGGGTTCCAAGTTTCCAACATCAATTTCTGGTCCAAGACTTCTTCCCACCGGCACCCACCTTCCAGTAGCTGTGTCCATCTTCTCCACAGCATAGTGTTCGACAGGGACTCCTCCGTCTTCTTGCGGAGGATTCCATTTTAGTTTGCAACCTTCAGCATGCACGTCCGAGATTTCCAAGGG
Source organism: Uloborus plumipes (assembly GCA_038373865.1). Taxonomy (NCBI): domain Eukaryota; kingdom Metazoa; phylum Arthropoda; class Arachnida; order Araneae; family Uloboridae; genus Uloborus; species Uloborus plumipes. The sequence continues at coordinate 64,143 of JAXGGA010000320.1, forward strand.
GCCTGTCGGTGCTCCGGGGCGATCTGAAGAAAAATAAAAATATAGTCTAGAAGTAGAACTGAAATTTAGAAAGGAAAGAGCAGTACAGATGTCCTTGAATTTAGTTAAGTGTGAAAAACGTGGTAACTGTTTGTGTTTACAATTGTTTATAAGTTCAGTAAAAACTTCGAAGAGAAGTGAAATGCCGTGGAATGACAATTAATGTGTAGTATAACTCTGAGGAAAAAATACCATAAATAAAAATAATAAACAAATTGGCTTGCAAATTATTTTAAATACTTTAAAATCATGTCCTATTTAACTTATGCGTAGTTGGTTCGTTTTTATTCTATGTTATTTCGCTTGAATTCTTTCCTTTCGGACATAGCGTTATAGCCTTATGATATCATTATAAAAAAACAAACAAAAAAACTCTCATTTATCAGTTCGATAGAGCATTTTTAGAGCTGCGTCACAAAAGGCAGTTATGACTGCCCCCCCCCCCCCATCATTCTACAATATATTATTAAAGTGTAAAGCGGTGTGTTCAAAAGAGCTAATAGATCAATATCGCATTCACCACTAAGTTTCTTCGGTGATGAGATGTTCGGTGAGAAAAGCAAATCCCAGTCTTTACCAAAACGAAAAGTTGGGCTTCACGGTACAAGATATATGTTTTTATCTCTATCACATATTTTTTGACATCACATGCTGGTTTATACCGTACTGAATTAGAGACATTTGTCTGAAATTCAGTTCCAAGTATTAGATGTTACTTAGTACCATTGAATGATTGTCAATTACCAGCGAAATTGATTATTTACGTACTAAGGCATTTGGCAAAGTTCAACATTTCATCAACTTAAATAAAATTTGAGTTATTATGATGCACAATAATGATTTCATGAATTAACAAAAAGTGTCGAAAAAAACTTAACCCAAAAAAAATATTAACGTCCTTTGCTATTTTAATTTAATTCAAAGAAAGTTAAAATTAGTTATATATGCTACTCGTACTTACCTAATACCATCAATTCAACTGTAGCTTCATCAGAACCAACGCTATTTTCAGCCTTGATTATGTATATACCAGTATCTCGTTTATCACAGTTAATGAGGTTTAGTTTGGTACGATAAGGCTCATTCTCGATGTTAACTTTTCCACCATCTTTCAAAGTTATATTTCCAATCATCCAAATCTTCTTCGGCGGTGGCTCTCCGAGGACCTTTACATCGAACTTCACGCTCTGACTGGCATGGATCATGATGTCTTTCAGCATGTTTCGGTCGATTTTGGGTGCCACTGTAAGATAAAATTTCATTATAAGGTTATTGTACTTTACAGTTGAAGGAGATGATTTTGCAGTGAGGTACAAAATAATCTTTGTTCACAAAAAATCCAACTTTTGCTCGTAGTATGCGTTTCAATACCGGGCCATTCAAGTTTTTATTTCTAGTTTACAGTAATGTGTTAAAAACAATGAAATGTAATAGTTAATTTGTAGCTTTACGTATAGTTAAATAGCAGCTTTCATCTCATAAGGAATTCTCTTTTATTACCTGAAGCTGCAAAACTCTTAAAAAGCAAACCCCGATTTTTAAAAAGTAACTATCTATGTTTGAAACTACGAGAAGCTTATTTCAAGAATAATTATTTAGTCAGTGCCATTAACATTTCAAGAGTTTTTTAGTTCGCAAAGTTTAATGAAGGTACATAAAAGTGTTGTAGTTCAAAGAATAATTGGAGTTAGTTTTTTCACGGTGCAGCAAAATGTTCATAAGTTAAAATCTACTCATCAAAATCTTTTTTATGCTCTGCACTGATTTTTACACACATATATTGTTTACGTACAGAGAAATGACCAAGTCCCAAATACTGGAATTTAGATCAATACTCCTTCTCTCTACCTACAATTAGTAATTTACGCAGTCAAAGTAGCCAGTACCACATAAATAACTATTAATTCTTTTCAAGAAATCAAATATGCAGGTCCTAAAATAAAGGAAGAATGCCTTGATGCTATTACGTCGCAGCTGTTTGATGCTACTCTCTAAGCTTGAGCCGATTCGGGAGAGAGGGGTGGGGAGATTTTATTACTGGTCAATTGATTTTTTAACTCCAAAATTCAATACATATATATCACAATTTACTGTATCTAAGGTGTTTTTCACACATTTAGGTCTTCAGGCATCGTTAAAACAAAAGTTTAGGCAACTATAATTTTCAGTATTGATTGCGTACATTTCAAATATGTACAAGTCACGTTCGGGTTTAGATATTATCTCAACATAAGCCAATTGATGAAGAATGTACTTACTGTATCGGACTTTAGCCACAATGGAATCACTCTGTATGCTTGGCTCACCAGGACCTGCTTTGTTTGCAGCACGAACTCTGAAATTGTACTCCATGCCTTCGATGAGGTCAGGTACTCTTGCCTCACAAGCGTCTCCGATGATTTCGATAGCTTTCTGCCACTTGCTACTGTATTTGTCCTTCTTCTCAATGATGTAGCTGGTGATTGGAGAGCCACCGTCACTCATGGGTGCTGGCCATGTGAGATCCACGTGATGCTTGTCCCAATCCTTTGCTGATGGCTTTCCAGGTTGTCCTGGCTCATCTGAAAAGCAAAAAAGCAAATGCAATTGCCCATAGAATGATAAATACTATCTGCTGTACGTAGAGACCAGATTAACATCATCGGTACGACAGTTGGGAAATGATGTCACGAGCACCACAGACTCGGTAGCAGAAAGAGTGCGACGCTGTGACGTACAATGCATATTCTTTTGAAAGTCTATGGAGTCATTCATCAGCTGCAGAGGGAGCACCATTCAAAAATTTCAGGCAAAAAATTCTTGAATTTCAGTGAACGAAGACTTATTCTGTTATTCTGTGCTTTCAGCAGGCTAGTTCATAAGTAGCGTACATTTGCAATTTTTAAGTTCAGCATCTTATTTTAAAGCATTTCTCGCTGTCGATTTAAAATTTAATATTAATATAATGTCAGTTTCCCGTGCAGACTAATTTATAGTTTTTTTCTCTTTTTTCATATGTATAACGGATTGCTGGAAAACATCGGCTGCCGGAGATGAAACTACTAACAGTAAACATTAGATATTTTTTTGGACTGAAGAAAAATGTAAGCTTTTGGTACGGAAAACTAATTTCATTATTATGCTATCTGAACTAGCGTCTTACGTACAAGATCTAAATTTATACTAAGAGCCCAAACTTTTTACGAGGGAAATTTATATTCTGTTAAGGAAGTTCGTCATTTTTCGCCTTGGATATTTTGCAATAAAGTTTAATTTTGAAAATAATTAAAAGAGAACAGATTTTCATTTATCAATTTCAAAAAGCAAATCTAGATTTAACTAACCCGTATTTCTGAAGAAAAACCTTGATCCAACTGTAATTAATCCTGTTAATTCCTTTGCAGATATATTTTAAGTTTAATTTATTATTTACTGAGAGCAATTTTATTTGAATTAGGTCGTTATTAGACATTTTATTTTGAATGACCAACAAATCAGAGTTTTTAATGTAGAAATAAATTTTATATTCTGTTTTTTAGGTATTCTTGAAGAATACAAGATAAAAATGTCAAGTTCAAACAGAGGAATCATGGAGTAATGTTCTATTTTGTTAAAGTAAACTTTACTTTCTTTCGGTTGTATTTTATTTTGCTGTTTAAGTTCAAATGTTCTCTAATAGTGGTCCGGTTTACCTTAAAATGTTTTCGCTGTAGTGACTAAGTATCGTTAAAACGTAAACCACCTAAAATTATAACTTACAACATTTTTTTCTGTAACGCATCAAAACTCACCGAATGGATTCTTGGCAGTAATGGCTTTATCAGTCTCAAGCGCTTCTGATTCCCCTTCAGGATTGAGAGCTTTCACTCTGAACTTGTAATCTTTTCCTGGAATGAGTCCGGTAATCTCGGCGTTGGGTTCTTTGGTTGTAACAACTGGGACCCATCTGCCAGTTTCTGTGTCCATCTTTTCCACGACGTATTGCTGAATTGGTTCTCCTCCGTCGTCTTCTGGGGGATCCCAAGCCAGTTTGCAACCTTCAGCATGCACGTCTGCGACCTTCAGTGGACCTTTCGGTTTGCTTGGTTTCCCTGTACACGAAGTCATTATTAGGTAAATCGAAATACACATGCTTCATTTTAGATATCAAAGTGGTTTAGCTAATGTTGACTTTAGTGGGAAAGAAGTTGCAAGTGGAAGTGTTTTGTAAAAGTCAATTTTATATAAAAGGAGCTGCAATGTTAAAAATAACTTTGGCTACTTCTCAGAATTGACCCTTAATACCTTCATCAAAATGAGCAATTGAAAAAATACCCTTCAGAAAATATCACGATCGGAAAGAGAGATATTTCAAGAATAATCACAATTGCAAACACAGACTAATTTGAAGTTATTAGCGTTAAAGAGTAAAACAAAAACTAAATCAAAAATCATCTACATTCAAAACAATGAAGAGTTTCAACTACTAAAATTCTGGCTAACTTTTGCAAACTTACCCAGTACTTTCAGCTCCAACGTGGCTTCATCAGTACCATTGGCATTCTTTGCCGTTATCACATATTTATTCGTATCTTTTCGCAAAGCTTTGCTGATAATGAATACAGTACGGTTAGCCTCGATGACTGGCTTGATCCTGGACGACTCAGGTAAGGGTTTTCCGTCAATCGTCCATGTGATTGTGGGTGTAGGTTCACCTTTAACATCAATTTCTAGTCGCACTGCTTGTCCACTTCTGACAGTGTGCGGTTTCAAATTGGTGCGATCGATCTTCGGCGCCACTAAAATAATAATAGAAAATCTAAGTTATTTTTGAGGTAAAGGTTTACAATGAAACCATTTTTAGTTGGCTACATCAAATAAAGATTCTAGATTTGTTGTGTTTTATAGTAATTATGGCCGACAAGAAGCCTAGCCGAAAACTAGGGACCCGGGCCTTTTGTGGGGCTCAGCATGAATTTGGAGTAGTATAATCTTTATAAGTTGTGGGGAGAGGGTCCGGAGACCAAATTGACAAGGGACCTGCCGCGGCTCTTGGTGGCCCTGACTGTCTTTAAATAGATACTTTTCTTATCTCTTAGTGTAAAGCAATTCTAAATATAATACGTCTCGTTTTTTTTTTTTTTTTTGGAAAACAGAAACTGAAAAAAACTAAAGCACCAAAAGTCAGTTGCTTTCTAATTACACTTCAATTTCTGAATAACGTAAGTTTTCCTTTGTCATCCATTTATTTCCCTCAATTGATTTATTTCTTCAGATAATTTATAAAAGTATAATTATCGCTGTTATAAATGTATGTTGCATCGTTACAGAACTGAGCTTTGCATTTGCAAGTATATTTTTATTGACCAAATCTGATCTTGTAAAATTCTAAATATTAGTTTTCTGGACGAATTTGAATATAGTTCGTTTATCAGGAGAAGGCACTTGATTCTACATTTGTCACGCGGTATCCGATGATTCTATTTTAATGTTTTTGAAAAAATGCTTATGAATCGGAAAATGGAGTAAAAGCAGCAAAGATTAACGAAAGTAAGAGCAGACAAGAGAAGAATGATAAAAAGGATACATAATTTTTCGGAGATTTAACTGCGCGTCAAAGTTCAGGTTGCCTCATGTTCATCAACAACTTCAGAGCTAATTAAAACTCCGCATTCAAGAAGGCGGGCTATAACGTATGGGAACGTACAATATAGATACTTACAATTCTTTGGCTTAGCTATGACTGGTCTTGACGAATCGCTAGGTTCACTCTTTCCTCCTTTGTTGACAGCTATCACCCTGAATTCATACTCCTCTCCCTCTTCAAGATCTCCAACAGTTCCAGATGTCACACCTCCTGGAATTTCTTTAGCCTTGTGCCACTTGTGAGCTCCTTTCTTTCTCTTTTCTATGATGTACTTTGTGACAGGAGATCCACCATCGTTAGCTGGTGGGGCCCACTGTAGGTCAACATGGTCCACATCCCAATCTGTTGGTTCTGGACGACCAGGTTTAGATGGTTCATCTGCAAAAACGCATTATTTAGTTGAAATGAGAGCAAATCGAGTACACAGGGAGAAATATATTTCTTATGAAATAAAAATTGGTAAAGGAAATATTTGAAATGCAAAAATAGGAATGAAAGTAGTTCAGGTAAATCTGATAGGAAGAAAATTATTGCAGATACAATATAAAGGAAGAAAAATATTAACCATTTCAGGACAGAAGATGGGGAAGAAATCATTTAAAGCACATTTCATGGAAAAAAGAACGCGTCTAAGAAGTAGAATATAAATAAAATTCAAAAGGAGAAGTACGGATTAGTATAGGTTTTAGGTTTAATAATAGATGTGAAAGAAGAAGTAAGACTTTACCGAATGGATTTTTTGCAAGGATAGACTGATCGGTTTCGAGTTCTTCGGAGTCACCCTCCTTGTTGACAGCGCGAACACGGAACTTGTACTTCTTTCCAGGCTGCAAGTTTGCAAGGTCAGCCTTGGGCGTCTGCGACTTGCCAGCAGGCACCCAAACACCAGTGTCCTCATCCATTTTTTCGATTTCATAGTATTCAATCGGACTGCCCCCGTCGTCTTCAGGCTCCGTCCACTTCAAGGTGCATCCTTCTTTGTGCACGTCTGATACATCCAAAGGTCCTCTGGGTTTACTAGGTTTACCTAGAAAGATAACGTGTACAAACTCAGTGTGGATAAAATGTCGTTCAAAAATTAAATATTCATTAAAATAGAGTATAAAATCAATGGTTGAAGCAGAGCAAAATTTTAACAAAATATCAGAGGGAAACGGAGTTGAGTTCCTTTGAACTCCCATAAAAAATAAACGAAGAGTGTAAGTTGTACACCTTAAAGAAGAAAAAAGATTGATTTATTTACTACATTCTGTACTTATAAAAAATCCAATGTTATGTGTGTTAGCTGTGTGAGAAAAGTAATTTCTTGCTTTCTTAATATAGCTAAACTTACGCTAAAGAAGTGCTCTGCACCCTAATTTAAGTGCTGTAGCTAAGAAGATTGAAAACCTTAAACACTTACATTCAACAGTTTGAGTTAAAAAAAAGAAAACAAAACTTCACTGTTTGATGGCGCAGGAGCAAGTTTTCATGCAAAAGGCAAGGGGAGAAACTGAATTGATTTATTAATCAAAGTTTTGGGATGAAAAAAATATTTACACTGGCCGAATGAATTTCTGTAGGCAACTTTTTACAAAATTTATAACACTATAAAGTAAAAAAAAAATGGGGTGGATTTTTGTCTTCTTATTCAATATAATTTTTTATACTGTTAGCTTAAAAAAAGCACTTTGGATGTGATTAATGCCAAATTTGCAATTTTACCCATTATTGGGCTGCGTTCTGCAAAATATCAAATAAGCTTAGCCTGGACCCGCACAAGAAATTTAGGAAAGTTAAAAAATGATACTACTACACTCACCCATAACAAATATTTCCACCTTCGCTTCATCTTTTCCCATCTTGTTGGTGGCAATGATGGTGTAAATGCCACTTTCTTTCCTCGTCGCCCGGAGGAGGTACAACTTCGTATTGTAATCCGCATTGTCGATTCGGATTATGTCTGAAGTTTTCACTTCGACGTCGTTCAGCTCCCAGCGCACTTCGGGCGGTGGCTCGCCAATAATGTTCACATCCAGGTTGACTGTTTGACCGATTTTGATGGCCATATTCTTTAAGTTGGTCCTGTCGATTCGAGGTTTCACTGTAAGAAAGAGAAAAAAACTAAATGTGATTATTGCCATGATTTAACAATGTTTTGTTGCTGTTTTCTGTAACCACTCCGTTACCCAAGCCCGAGTAGATACATTTACCCGATTTAAGGCGCAATAAGTACGGTTTCCGAATTTATGAGCGCCATTTAGGTGGAAGTCCGATTTAGTTCAGAGTCCTCTGTTCTTTTGATCCAGAACAAGGGCCGAGCAAACCTCTGGTCTAATACCCGAAGAGGTATCGTTTCACTTGGAGGACTTTGTGACCACGACCCTTAATTACATCGCCCAGCTACTAAAAGAAACAACGGTGGATCTTTGATCGGCTAGGATCAAACCGGGACCCTCCGGTTACGAGTCCGACGCCTGACCGATCGAGCTACCACGGCCCTCATTTGACAATTCATATGGTAAGCTAGCATTTTGTTTTCACGTGGATAACAACCACTGACGTTTGGTAGTTGGAAATTCTTTTACTACTAAATATGTGTATTTTAGTCGGGGTGTAGAGTGATAATTATTTTTTGATCACGATAAATCATAAATTTGAGGTTACAGATGAGCGATTCCATACCAAATCACCGAATGGGGGTCGCACGACCGACTCGGATTTTTTTTTAATTTGGTACACAGATTGATGGTATAGAGGTATGAAAAAGCCCAAAAGGAAAGTTACCTGCTCCACTTATTTTCTGAGATACATGCCCTCAAAGTTTGTCCGCCACGTCAAAATACTAAAAAAGTGATGTTATTTAATCATTTTTTATAAAAAATTGTACTAATGCAAAATAAAAGTGTTAGATATCTATGGAAACTAGTTAGTCCAGGCATTCTGAAAAAAAATACTAGAACGTTCATAATGAAAATTGCCAAGGTACAGAGCTCTTTGAAGTTGTCACCACAAAAACTTGATTTTGCAGATTTTGCTAAAATTCAGGCATTTATTACAAAAAAAGGCAAACAAAACCAAAGGTTTTCTCACTTTCTGGTAGTGTACAGTTCCTCCCTGTAAATTGCTACGCAATAAATTTTTTGGGTTTCTCACTCCTTCTTGGAAATATTTTAGCTTAAAAATAAGCCATAAGGCAAAAAATGCGTTTTTGGCCATTTTGGCAGCCATTTTTCTCATAAAGGGGGAGCAGTAGAAACTTTAATTTTTTTTTAAAACAAGCCACTGATATGTTAGCTATTCACAGGAAAAGAGTTTACTTTTGGTTATTTCTCCCATTAAGAGATATCCTGCTGACAGTATGTGCATGTTTTTCGCGACGACCATATGCTTTTGTTCCCCCTCTCATGGACTTAAAATTAATTAAACCAAAAAATAATTATATATTTATTATTAGCTGTATTATCTACTCAATATGTCATGGAATTTAATTTATTAAATCATTGAACAATAAATTAGATAATTGATGAAAACAAGAAAAAGTATTTCTCTGATGCCTGAGCATTATGCATTCATAATTATAAAGCACTAAATACTTTCTTGAGAAATTAATTAACATAAATGAGCTCTAAATAGTTATATTATAAGCAATACCCAATCTTGTGATTGGGTAGTCCTGTTTTTAATTGAAGAATTTCTTGAATATCACATGAATATCAGGAAAATAAATGAGGTCTTTTCGTTTGATGTAGGATACTTTATGACAAATTTCATTTGATGGGCTACTAACTGAGCATGGTGATAAAGAGCTATTAATTTCAGCATCGAATTCCATTTTACCTTATTAACAGTTAAATATTTACAAAATAATTAAATAAATAATTTAATATAAAGCCATGCTTGAAGAATTAAAATTAGTGCAACTAATTTATCCCCATACTGATCTTTACAAAACTGACATGTGTTGAGCACTGATAAGAACTGACAAGAATAAGTTTACTCACTAAAATACTAGTTCACAGATACTATAAAGCGTACATTCTATTTTCTACAAAATAATACTGCAACAAAGAACAAGGGTATAAAGGGGTAGGTACTAAAGAATTTCTTGAAAAATCAATTAAAATAAAGGAGCTTCGAATATTTGTCTCATAGGCAATACCCAATCTTGATTGGATGTTCCTGATTGATGGCTATAAACAGGAGGATACCCTTGTTCTTTGTTGCAGTATTATTTTGTGGAAAATAGAATGTATGCTTTATAGTATCTGTGAACTAATATTTTAGTGAGTAAACTTTTTCTTGTCAGTTCTTATCAGTGCTCAACGCATGTCAATTTTGTAAAGATCAGTATGGGAATAAATTAGTTGCACTAATTTTAATTCTTCAAGCATGGCTTTATATTAAATTATTTATTTAATTATTTTGTAAATATTTAACTGTTAATAAGGTAAAATGGAATTCGATGCTGAAATTAATAGCTCTTTATCACCATGCTCAGTTAGTAACCCATCAAATGAAATTTGTCATAAAATATCCTACATCAAACGAAAAGACCTCATTTATTTTCCTGATATTCATGTGATATTCAAGAAATTCTTCAATTAAAAACAGGAGTATCCCAATCACAAGATTCGGTATTGCTTATAATATAACTATTTAGAGCTCATTTATGTTAATTAATTTCTCAAGAAAGTATTTAGTGCTTTATAATTATGAATGCATAATGCTCAGGCATCAGAGAAATACTTTTTCTTTTTTTCATCAATTATCTAATTTATTGTTTAATGATTTAATAAATTAAATTTCATGACATATTGGGTAGATAATACAGCTAATAATAAATATATCATTATTTTTTGGTTTAATTAATTTTAAGTCCATGAGAGGGGGAACAAAAGCATATGGTCGTCGCGAAAAACATCCACATACTGTCAGCAGGATATCTCTTAATGGGAGAAATAACCAAAAGTAAACTCTTTTCCTGTGAATAGCTAACATATCATTGGCTTGTTTAAAAAAAAAATTAAAGTTTCTACTGCTCCCCCTTTATGAGAAAAATGGCTGCCAAGATGGCCAAAAACGCATTTTTTGCCTTACGGCTTATCTTTAAGCTAAAATATTTCCAAGAAGGAGTGAGAAACCCAAAAAGTTTATTGCGTAGCAATTTACAGGGAGGACCTGTACACTACCAGAAAGTGAGAAAACCTTTGGTTTTGTTTGCCTTTTTTTGTAATAAATGTCTAAATTTTAGCAAAATCTGCAAAATCAAGTTTTTGTGGTGACAACTTCAAAGAGCCCTGTACCTTGGCAATTTTCATTATGAACGTTCTAGTATTTTTTTTCAGAATGCCTGGACTAACTAGTTTCCATAGATATCTAACACTTTTATTTTGCATGAGTACAATTTTTTATAAAAAATGATTAAATAACATCACTTTTTTAGTATTTTGACGTGGCGGACAAACTTTGAGGGCATGTATCTCAGAAAATAAGTGGAGCAGGTAACTTTCCTTTTGGGCTTTTTCATACCTCTATACCATCAATCTGTGTACCAAATTAAAAAAAAATCCGAGTCGGTCGTGCGACCAACTTTTTTTTTTTTCGGTGATTTGGTATGGAATCGCTCAGATATAACTTCAGAGAATAATTATCAATGTTTTGTATTTTAAACTCGAAAAACTGAGAAAACGATTCCGTATATCATCTTACGCTGTAATGCTCTGAAACTTTGATAAGTAGAAAAAACATTTTTTTCAATTTGTTTTAAATTAAGCTATACGAAAATTAGTTCTAGGATAGAACTCCTCGTATAAAAAATCCTGAATTAAACACAATGGAAAAGTTTTGCAAATTTAAGCTCTCTTTTCATTACGGTTTTTTTTTTTTAAAGAAAGCAATCGTATATCGTATAAATTTAATGCTATTAATATATTGTTGGTATCTCGCTCTTTTTAAAAATAAAGCAATACAATCTAAAATAGAAACGAAGCAGCTACCTGCTCCCAGCATCAAGAAACATATTTTAAGAGTATAATTGTGGAAAAAAAAAAAAAAAAAAAAAAAACCGCCTTCAGATTTTGCGTATGATGTATCTAATTGCTTGTACCGTATAAACTCGTGTATAATTCAAATAATTGAATACAAAAAAGAGTTGACAGTTGGAGATTTATTTACACACGAAATCTTCTTTTCGAAAACTTTTCTAAACAACTCTTGTGCGTGCGTTTGGGGGGGGGGGGCACTCTAAAACGCAGACATTTTCCTGATTTTAATCCGACCTTTAAGTATGAAAATAATAATAATAATACGTAGATAAAAAACCGACACAATCTGATACAACTTTACATTGTCAGACTATTAAATAAAAACTTCCTTATAAGAGAAAAAGACTACATAAAAAGTGCGGAAGGAGAGGATTCGCAAATTTTCAGTTGATTGCAGGGAAACTTGGATTTTTTTTTTCAAAGAAGGGAATGTATTTCTGATGCAGGAGATTGAAAAGCAGAATATTATGGACATTATTCAAAATGACAGCAAGACTGAACAGAAATCGTTCTCGCAAAAACGAATATGCTACAAAAATTGTGATTGCAAAAACGAAACATTTTCGTGTGAAACTGAATTTCGCATATTTCTGATGATAAATATCTTCACTACTTTTCAGTTTTCGTCTTTTTAAATCATTTACTCTCAAAAAATGCGGAGTCTTTTTTCCTTGAAACTTCGCTGTCTACTTATGCCCCGGACTTTTCAATTTTTTTCGTGATAATGTACAAATTTCCTTAAGCACAAAAACAGAAATTTAGTTCTTTTCGTACTTACGGAATCGAGGTTTAGCCAAATGAGGAAGCGTGGCTTCACTGGGTTCTCCTGGTCCCGCTTTATTCACCGCCCTTACACGGAATTCATACTTTTGTCCTTCAATCAATCCTCCAACTTTTCCTTCGTTTCCTTTAACGTCTGCAGCTTTAACCCATTGCCCAGATATCTTGTCTTTCTTTTCGATAACGTAGCCAGTGATTGGAGCGTTGCCGTCTCTTGCTGGTGGGTCCCATTTCAACTGGACAAAGTCCTTATCGTAATCGATTACTTCTGGAATTCCTGGTGCGCCAGGCTTTTCTAGATTTGAGAGAAAATAAGAGGCACTTAAACACCAAACCATACATAGTATTTGTTTTTAAGACGTTGCTTTTGTCAGATGACTATATTCATAATTTCATTTTCTTTCTAGAAGGATGTGATTACAAATTATTGTAATGAAAGCAAAGCGAACTCTGTACTTTGGACCGAAACTTAGATTTAATTTTGTATATGTATTTATCACTTACCAAATGGATTTTTCGCAAGTGTCGATCGGTCCGTTTCGAGTGGTTCAGATTCACCTTCGTTGTTTATAGCTTTCACTCTGAAATGGTACTTCTTGCCCTGCTCCAAGCCTGTCACTGGGATCTCGGTGGTGTCCTTGCCCACTTTTCCGACAGGTGTCCAGATGCCTTTGAGTACGTCGAGTTTTTCCACTTGGTATCCTTCCAATGGCATTCCGCCGTCGTCCTTTGGTGGTTGCCACTCCAGCTTGCATCCTTCGGCGTGTACATCGGTGATTTCGATAGGGCCTTCTGGTTTTGTTGGCTTGGCTGTAATTTCAAACAGTAAATGTAGTTTCAAAAAGTTTGTACTTTTATTAGAAACATATTCAGTATAAGACTTTTTCGTCATTAGAACACTTTAAAATTTTGAAGCCATGCGCTTCTGTGTTTTGAAGCTTTTTGCTTCTATATTTTGAAGCTGTGCGATTCTATATTTTGGAGCCAAGTTAAATTTCTATTAATTAAAGGATTAAATTACGAGCATTTATTTTTATCCTCTAAACGGCCGTTCTTATTAAAATATTTAGTATGCAAGATTTTGTTAAAATGTCTATATTTTTCGGGTATTATAGAATTTCTGAACACGGTTCAAGTACATCTTAGTTAGGCTGCATACAAATCAATTCGTGCCAGACTTTTACATCGTCCTCAAAGTTCATTACATATGGAAAAGCAAAATATGGCACTTAGTTTGAATTTTAGAATGCTATGAGCAAGCTGAGTGTAGAATAAAAATGACGCTAACTTTTAAACTTTTTTAACATAAAAAACTTTTACTAATCGTTTATTTTACTAATCCATTATTTCCACTACAAATTACATACCAGCTGTGTTTAGCAGGCTGTTTTGTTAACGACAATTGCTGCTACAACATCAACCCACTAAGAATATTTATATAAACATCTTATCGAGAAGTTTACTTTTAAATATATATTTAAGTTAGTTAATCAGTATTATAATATTAAAATAATAATAAGTTTCTGAACTTGCTTTTTAAATTGACTTCATAAGAATAAAAAATAAATAAATAAATAAATAAATAAAAACAGCATTAATGTGTAATTAGATCTAAATTTTTAATAAAAAAATGTGTGGGCCAAAAAGAACTTTAGAGCTGATTTTCATGCGTTAATAATCTCAATTCCGTCTGATATGAAAAAGTGCGCATGAAATAGGAAAGAAATGCAGTAGCTGAATACTCATGCGAATTGGATCCAGTATGTAATTTTAGTAATTTATGACCAATGTCTTTCTTACCTAATACTTTTATATTCACAGTTGCCTCATCTTTTCCATTTTTATTCACAGCACGAATGGTATACTTCCCGCTGTATGGACGAGCCAAGTGAGTAAACTTTATATGCGTCGCATAGTCTTCATTATGGACTTGTACCACATCATCTGGCTCTACGGCTTTCTCCCCTAGGTGCCAAGTGATGGTAGCTGGAGGCTCGCCTTCAACTTCAACATCAAGTTTGGTGGAGTTTCCAGCACGGATGGTGATGTCTTGGAGATTGGCTCGATTGATTTTAGGGGCAACTAGTGGGAAAACAAACATCCGTCCGCATAATTTAAAATTATGACTAAAAAAGCATTATTAAGTAATTCGTATTGTTTCGTCAGACATCCAAAAACATACATTTTATAAATGAATATTTAAAAGTTATATTTTTCGTATTATGTCTGACTTGGATTGTGAATAATGAGATAAGTGCAAAAATAGGCGCCGATGAACATAAATCCCTGCAGTCTTTGTTTTTTATTTACAAAGTTAAAGGGTATTACAGTATTCAAATCACTTTTAATTTTGATCTGTTTGACTTCGTTAAAATTCAACTTTTACTAAATTAATAACAGAAAATTAAAGCTTGTATTCAACTTACGATTTCTTGCTTTGGCAATGTGTGGTTTTGTTGGATCACTGGGCTCTCCTTCTCCCGCTTTGTTAATCGCTTTGACTCGGAACTCGTACTGGTGACCTTTCATAAGGCCTGTCACTTTACCTTCTGGTTTTGAGCCTTGTACTTCTGCACCAACATCCCAATTGGTGGCAAATCTTTCCTTCTTCTCGATGATATAGCCAGTTATGGGAGCACCGCCATCATTTTTAGGTGGTTGCCATTTCAGATCGACCATATTCTCATCCCAGTCTACGATTTCGGGAACTCCAGGTGCACTGGCAGTCTCTAAAATGCATAAATAAATAATAGGACAAGGAATTAAAAATCAACAAAATAATCTGTTATATTTTTAGGGAAATCGTCGTCTACCTCCCGATACAGCTGAAGCACAATACTTTGGCCCAAAGTTTTGTGTAACAGAAAGTTATTATTTGTACACATTCATAATTTGAGTGAATTAGTCTAATAGCTGCTACATCAGAGAAAAGTGGTGTGCAGTTGACTAAGAAATAAATAAATTTGACGCTTAAATGATTTTGTTTTCCGCTTTGTTCTAAAGAGTTAACTTTTGAGAACTCATGTTTTTTGGAGGTCATGAATATGGAGGTCTTCTGTTTAGGAGTTCCCTGAAAGGAAGGCTCATGACGCTGATTGCACCGTTGAATTTTTTGGGGTAGAGGTGGGAGGGGGAATTGTTTAGTGTATTTTTGATCTCCTTTTAAGATGTCGCGTAGTTGGGAGCGTTTCGTAGGATTTTAAGGAGTTATTGTCCTTGGGAAATGAGCACCCCGGTTAGTGTTTTTTTTTTAAACTATGTTTAAAACTAAGCAGTAAGTTACCTCCCCTAAGCTAAAGCTAAAGCAGTAATGCACGCAATACACCACTAGCTCGGTTATTTCATCCATCTGGATGAAATAACCGAGCTGGCGGTGTAGTGCATGAACGTTTAAACGTTTATTTTAAAGCCTTTTCATTTAAACTTCACCAACTCAGAATTTTCAGCTGCCTGAAGATTGAAATGACAATCGTGCAGCGACAAACTTCTTTTTTTTTTTAAAGGAAAAACTAGAGATAGTTCCAGTTTGGATATAAAAACCTTTGTTTTTTTTTCTTTTTTCTTTTAATTTTTTCCCTTTATAATATGACTTTCTATTTTCAATACCCAGAACTTTTTTTAAAAGCCGGATAAAAGAAGATAAGTTATCTTTACGAAACCAGTTTCCACTGTACTTTTCTGTTAACGACTAAAATAATTTAAAAAAATAAATAAATAAAATAAAATAAAATTGCTAGATCCAAAGCAGACCCATTTTGCATTTTCTTTGTATCCTATATAAGGAAGAAGCTGAAGATTGGATTTATTGTGGATGTATATGACCCGACTTTGGTGAATAAAAATGAGTCCAGAAACGACAAAAATCATAATCAACCGTACCATACAAAAGGGGGGTCACTGGTCGGATTTTGGCAATGTTCATTGGGAGCTTTTCGTGATCTAGCTTTAGATGAGCACAAACAGACCCATATAAGCAAAAATTCAGATTTCATACAAATATAAGATTATTTTTAAGATTATTTATTAACAGAGAGAACTTTACCGAACGGATTTTTGGCAACAGTAGGTTTATCCGTCACCAGAGGTTCGGATTCTCCTTCGGCGTTCACGGCCTTGACTCTGAATTGATACTCTTTTCCGGGTATGAGTCCTGGCACATCAATTTCTGGTTTGTCACTCTCGGCCCTGCCAACAGGCACCCATGAGCCAGTGGCAGTATCCATCTTTTCCACTTGGTAGTGGTTGATGGGCTTTCCACCATCGTCTTCCGGCGGCTCCCATTTCAGCTTGCAACCCTTTGCGTGGACGTCGCTCACTTGAAGAGGACCCTTTGGCTTAGATGGAGCACCTAATCAAGGAAAATTAACCAAATCCCGATAAAATACAACATTTGCTCCACGGAGTGGTCACAACTTAGTTATGAATCTATATATTTACGGATACAGTTGAAATGTAATAAATTCTTTTAAATGGTACGGATTATTTCTTTTCTGGTTTAACTGTGTCTCTCACTAAACTGGAGTGTGGTAATAAGAAAAAATAGCAATGGCAAATCTTTTGATTTTATGGTTCTTAATCATTAACGAAGTTTTTCGTTGAATTACTTGACTCTAGAGTTAATGTGCGAGCAACATTTTTGCGGATATTAACTAAAGAATTATGAAATCTGAGTTACAATGTTTTCTCTTCAGTCTATGATAGATCATAATAGCTTCCCATACCTTCAAAGTTGCCTTTGAATAGACATCACAAAGTAATTTATCTAGCTATTGTACGGAAGGAAAAAGGAATATAGTGTATGTATGCATTTTAACATTATTTACAGCTTTTGATGTAAAATTAATCGTCAAGCCGAAATTCCTTATTTTCCTTGACCATTTTACATTATAACATTATTATTATTATTATTTTATCAATAAGCAGCAAAATAGGATAGTACCTCTTGAAAATTGAAGGCTAAATTTTATTATCGCATGTAAAAAACTATTTTTGGTATTTATTTTTTTCTTGTCACTAATCGGTTTTTGCATAAGAGCAATTATTTTCCTTTTTTTTTCGCCTTGTCTTAGAAAATATTTATACACAATTGAAATGGTAGCTCTATGTTAGCTAGTTTAAATCAGTAAATGTGTGAAATTTGGATAATCAGTTAGCGAGTTTTAAAGCATATTTCTCACAGTGTACTACATGCACAAAAATTCCTAGAAATCTAGGGGTCCCAACCTTGTTCTACCTGAGAGTCGCACCTCATGTTAAAATTATGGGCAAGAACACTCATAAAATTTTAAAATATTAAATTTTGCTGTTTTAAATAACATGGAAGACTATGGAAAAGTAAAAAAAAAAAAAAAAAACTAACCATATTTGTTGTTAAAGTAACCTAATGTTTCTTTTATTGAATGTATCTATTTTTCTGAAACCAATTTCCGAATATTTGTCACCAAACTTGGGACATAGCCACTAATCCTGAATTGGATTTGGAACATTTAACAAAAAATTTTTCCCCACTAATAAGTTTCATAGACCGGATGTAGTCCGCGGGTCGTGAGTTGGGCACCACTGCATTAATTGAACAGTGAAATCTTAACAAGAAAGGAAAAAATATATATATACAACTTACCCAAAATGATTATTTCTACTTCTGCTTCATCTTTTCCGTGTTCATTTTCTGCAATGATTTTATATGTGCCGGTATACTTTCTCTGACCTACGTGAATGATTAATTTGGTATTGTAATCCACGTTTACAATTTCTCTGCCTTCGGAGTTTTCAACCGGCTAAAGAAAGAAAAAAAAAAACACTCATGGAAGATAGGAAGCAAAAATATTACTGTGACATCAATTATTAAAATCACAATAAGGAGCAAGAAAAACTGAATATGACAGCTAAAATAAATGGTGTTTAATTTATTAATATTATTTCCTTTACTGACTTTCGCTTTTGCATAAATTATGACTGCAGTGAATCTTGACCGGAGCTAATGTGACGCGGCAGACGCGTGGCATTATTGGCACATTGATCAATTTTCACCGACTTGCTATCTGGCTTTAAAATAATTAAAGAAGTCAAAGAAGCTTGTATACAAAAGACATACAAATTAGATACTGAGACATTTTCTAGAAAACTACAAGGATGGAAATTTGAAGTAGAAGTGGCATAATGTTTGAAATGCGAAATGACGAGGAATAGTGGGACATCTCACGAGTTAGCCAAGCTTCTCCAAGCCACAAAGTTGTGAGTCTGTAACGAGGACGACAAAGACCGTAATCACAAAAACACAAATGAGGAATGTGTTAAAGCAAATTACAAAGAAGCAACTTCTAACGGATTTTTTACATTAACATCCTAATACTACATTGACAAATGGAACTCTTATGTTGAAGATACGTTACATTTGCATAAATGTCTTCGTTACGTGACTGTCACCATACGTCATTGCAAAGTCATTGACAGGTTACAAAGGAGCAACTTCCAGCGGATTTTTTAGATTAACACCCTAATGTACATTGGCAAAATGGAACTCTTATGTTGAAGTTACATGACAGTTACATAAATGTCTTCGTCACGTGACGGTCACAATACGTCATTGCAAAGTCATTGACAGGTTACAGCAACTCATGAGTGCCAGTCTGTAGTATCGTTACAAAGTGACCTTCTAAAGTTTTTGGTCATCATTATCACGTGCATTTTATACGTAGGTTTATGCATTTATCTTAAATTACGAAGTAACTAAGAGCTATTAGAGTTTTTTTTACTGGTGAATATCAAATATACGATGCACTTACCTTGTCTTTCAAAAGCCATTTAACTGTAGGAGCTGGCTCTCCTTTGATATTCACATCCAATTTCAATGATTTGCCTTTTCGAATTGTAGTTGTTTCCAAGTTGGTTCGATCAATTTGTGGTTTTACTGAAAACAAACAATACATTATAAAATTTGAGTACTGAATCAAAAAAAAATACTACTAAAAACAATTATTGTACTCTAGTGTGGATAATCGTACTTTATTTAAAAGATCTTAATTGCTCTTGATTTAATTACTTGTCGAGAATTTTTTAAAAACTGTTTTTTATGCTTTAACTAATACTTTTTATATTATTTAATTACATTCCTTCACTAATTTTTTTTGTGCGAAAAATTGACACATTTCTGCTATATTTATCATTTTTCTGTATCATTATGTGATATCGATTAAGATCCGTAATTTGTGTAAAATCGATTTTTTTGCCTTTTTGTAAAAATGAAACTTTTGAAGGCTCTTTTAAAGCTTACATCTGACTATAATATTGCAATCTCGTTTTGTTACACAAAACAGCCTTCTAGCTTACCCCAGAAGATCATTTATGTTTAATAAAAATCTGAAAGAAACTTACACTTTCTGTGTTTGACGAGGTGGTGTTTGGTGGCATCGCTCGGTTCACTGGGACCAGCAGCATTGACAGCAATAACCCTAAACTGGTACTCAGCTTTTTCTTTGAGATCTAAGACTTTAGCTTCACATTTGTCTCCTAGCACTTCGGCGGCCTTTTCCCAATTCATGCAGAACTTTTCTTTCTTTTCGATGACATACTTGGTGATGGGAGATCCTCCGTCGCTCTTCGGAGCTGCCCACTTCAAGTCCACACTGCGGTTGTCCCAATCAGCAAACTCTGGAACGCCTGGCTTTCCAGGCTCATCTGTGAGTAAAAATACCTTATATCAGTTCTGTTTGAACGCAATATTGAACGCAAAGTATACATTGTAAAAATAATATTTTCCCCTGGATTATATTATTTTATGAGCTGAAGTTAATGACATAACTCAATTCTTAAAATACATTTTGGATTATTTAAAAAACAACAACTTAAAAGCATGGTAAATAACCACATTCTACTTTTTAAAATGCTAGTTGCCACGCTTTCAACATAATGAAAAAAAAAACTAAATGCATTTAGGAAACTCATTTATACCATTAAATCCTGCTTAAAAGTGCAATTATCCAGACAAAAAGATCGCTTGCATATGGTAAATTTGGTGTTAAATGTTACAAAACACTTACTGCTTTGCTATAAAAATGTCAGGCCCATGACATTGCCCAACTACATTCAGTAAATTCAATTTTCCCCTTTCGAAAAATGCGAGTTCGCGACTCTCCCGGATCGAGCCGGGTTGTCTGGTTGAAAGAAATGGAACTCGAGTTGCGACTGAAAACGTCTTTAAAACTGAGTCCCCAAACAAACATGTGGATTAAGGCTAAAAAAGCGTGAAAACTTCTACATGAACTCAGTTATAACTAGATGAGTCAGATCAGCATTAATAAAAATTATTTTGACCAGACTAGAGAAATTTCAGCATAACTGAAGGGTTTGGAGGATGAAGGGGCTACCCAAGTAGCATCAACTGATCGGATTTTGCTCGGCCTATCAACAAACTCCTCGTAAACTGATCCTGTAACGCACGACGACATCGTTCCGATCAGTATCCGAGCACGGTTTTCGATGAGCTACTTTTCATCGGAAAGCGATATCCTTCCGATCAACTTTCCCGATGAAAATAAGATGAGCTATATTCCATCGGAAAACGATATCCTTCCGATCAAGTTTCCCGATGTAATTCCTCGGCACGAGACTATTCTGCTCGTAAATTGCTCCAAATCTCATCGTATTCTCATCGGATTTTGCTGCTCGGATTCTGCTTGGCCGACGGTCGTAGATAGACATATTGGATGATCGGCCGATGAGAATTTCATCGGGTTTCGATGAATGGCCGATCATCGGCCGATGAGATGATGCTGCTATAGTATGTTACATTTTAAAAAATGAGCGTTCTGTACAATGGTAAGCAATGGATACAGGTAAGCAATAAAACTTGGTCAATCAAAAAGTGAACGTCATTAGACCAATTTTATACGCACACTAACGACAAAACCAGAAAACAAAAAAGCTGCAACAATAAAACTTTGAACTTTAGTTGCTCGCAATTTCTGTTTTGTCCCACAACCACTTCATCTCCCAAGCCCTTCAACTATAAACACGTATCACAATGTTACAACTATTTATTTTTATTTAAACGCATTTCGGATATCATTCATCTTATTTTAAAAAGTTCCTTATAAATGTAAGTAAGCATTGTTTACCAAAAGGATTCTTTGCAATGATAGGTTTTAGAGTTTCTAAGGGCTCTGATTCGCCTTCTTCGTTGACAGCAGCAACTCGGAAGAGATATTCTTTTCCTGGTGTTAGTCCAGTTACCTCCATTTCTGGCTTGTCTCCGTTCACTTTGCCAACACGCGTCCATCTACCAGTTTCCTTGTCATATTTCTCTACCTCATACTGTTGAATAGGAGTGCCTCCATCATCTTTTGGTTTGTTCCATTTCAACTTGCAGCCCTCCTTATGAATATCAGCCACTTCGAGTGGACCTTCAGGTTTAGCTGGTTTTCCTGTAAAAGTACAAACATGTTTTTTAATAGTAGTTTATATACATATGCAATGTTAAGGTTTATATTTAATAAAATATATTAGAAAGCCAAACGTGGTAATAAGAGCATATTGTTGATGTTGCATAAAAATAAACATAATTGAAAATTCACTAAATAAAAATCACACTAAACATTAATATAGGATTTAGGTACGATCTTAGCAATACTGAAGCAAATATCTTAAGTAGGATCTTGTTTTGCAATTTGTAATTAAAAGTTCTAAGGATATTTCTACTTTTAAACTTTTATAATCATTAAATTTCGGCTGCATGTGATATGAAATCACTTTATACAGAGGATACGCAACACTGTATATTGCAAAAAAGAAAAAAATATATAAGTGATGAAATGGATTCTGAACCGAAACTACTGAAGCAAAATATTTTTCACGAATTTTCTCTCTCTCTCTCAAAATAAATAAATAAATAAATAAAATAAATAAAATAAATAAAATAAATAAAATAAATAAATAAATAAATAAATAAAATAAATAAAATAAATAAATAAATAAATATAAATTAATGAAAATACAAATATAAAACAGTTGTGAAGAAACTTTCTTTTCCTATCACAGAAAAACATAAACGCTTACAAAACTAAAATGCATTGCTGAATAAGCATATTGTTACAAAAATAAGTTATTGTAATTGCAATGAGAATTGATTTATTGGAATAAAAATAAAATTAATAAAAATCTAAGACATGCAATCAAACAGAGAAAGAAACCAGCGCATAAAGTATTCTAATTGAAAGCACACTTCAGCAAACATAACTCAAATTTCTATCATGAGAGTAACAGTTACATTCTAGGTTCTAATTAAAAAAACTCTCATTTCTTTACACATTTTTTATGGAGGCTTTCTAATAAGCTATTCACAAGTGTCCGCATTTCCAACTTATTAATAACAACATCATGACACAAAATAAATGCTACTTTAGCTACACGCACTTGCTAATACGGTCAAATATGTTACTTTAAAGTGGACATCCCATAATCATACGAGTGGCAAAGTAATGCCAAACTTACCTAGAACAGTTATGTCAACGGATACCATATCTTTTCCTGATGCATTGCTGGCAATGATCGTGTACCTTCCCGAATGTTTCCTCTTCGCCTTGCTGAGATTGAATTCGGTGTGATAGTCTCTGCTGTCAACCTTGACGTGCTCATCTTGTACCACTTTGTGGTCGGCAAATGACCACGTGATTTCTGGCGGAGGCTCACCTCTGACATCAACGTCGAATTTGACTGATCTTCCCACTTTTATCATTTGGTTCTTGAGATTTGTTCTGTCAATGTAGGGTTTCACTGGGAAAAGACAGTTAAACATAAACGTATGGAAAGGGGTTTAAAATACATAAATATAAACTTGATATGGGGGAGATGGAGGTTGTCTTTAAATTAAATAGTTTAGGTCTGAAAAGAGTGCTTAAAATTCCATGCGTTGACTGAATTTAAGGATTAGAATTATTTGCGTTTTGTCAAAAACAAATAAGTGACCGAAAACGCCTTAAACGTCATATAATTTTGAGCATGGAGGGAAAAAAGAAGAGAAGACAAGGATTATGCATAACCAAGAGGGAGATAAACTGAAGGGAGTTTACTCCTCCAATATATTTGCTTTAAGCTAAATTACTGCCGGCCACCTTGTCTAGTCGTCAGTGTAGTCTGCCACGGATTGTGTGGTCTCGGGTTCGAGTCCTGGTTTGGGCATGGATGCGCTTTCTCTCTCCTGTCCTTGTCCTTTCTTTGTGTGAATGTGTTGTTGTGAAAGGTTGCCTTCCCTACAAACGGTTACCTATGGCATGCGTGTACTGTAGAAGTCGGACTTCACACCAAATTACAGTATAGTTGGAAAAGTGAAGCAGCGCACCCCAACGACAAAAGAAAAAGCTAAATTACTCATTTAACTGTGTAAATAGTGTGTAAACTAATTTAAGAACCTATACAGACGTAAGGACAGTTATGACTTAATCTACTCTTAGGAGAAAATTCTGATTAGCTTCCTCGTTCATAAAATTTTAGTCATTTAAAAGTCTGCTGTTTTCTTTTTTTATTTCTTCTCACTATTATAGTATATTCAATTATCTGACATTTAAATACTCATCACGAGACAGACTAATGTATTTTAACAATTTCCCCTTAATCTCGATCGAAAAAAACTCATATCGATTTCTTTAGAATAGATTACATACCTGAAATTAAAATTTTTCTATCTCTGTAAAGCCAAAAACTATCTCGACTTCTGATGGTATTTGTAGCGTTCATAAACGTTTCATTAAAATACTAACAATGCTAAATATTTAACAGATACTTACAGTTTCTATGTTTCACAGTATGATTCGCTGTAGGTTCGCTGGGTTCACCAGCTCCTGCTTTGTTGACAGCTCTTACTCGAAACTGCACAACCGAATTCTCTTTCAATCCTTCAACTACACCTCTGCACTTGTTATCAGCAGTTTTCAACACTTCAGTCCATGCAACACTAAACTTATCTTTCATTTCAATAATGTAGTTCAGGATCGGTCTACCACCATCGTTGTCAGGCGGAACCCATTTAAGCTCGACTTTGGTGTTGTCATAATCAATTATTTCTGGCTTTGGTGGCTTTCCGGGTTCATCTAGTAATATAAAAAATAAATTAGCAGTTGCTTATACTTTTAATATTACTCACCTTGTCAAACGTACTGTTAATCTTTTCTTTTTTAAAGCAGTTTTAATGGTACATTTGTAAAAAACGTATTTTTGGATAATTTTTATATGAAGTATATGGTTATAGCTAGGAACATTAATGTACAAATTTAATGTACAAGGGTTCCAAAATTATAGATATTCTCTATTATTTTCTATTATTTATACAAGGTATGTGAATTTTTTAAATAAGTTTTATTTAATTAGTTTATAAGTTGTTCCGACTGAATGATTGCATGCCATTTATATTTTTAATAACTCACTAATAGACCTATGGGTTTGAGATATTGACGATTTGAATTATATCGCGTGAAGCTGCAAAAGTAATCTATCCAATAAGAGTATTAGAAAATAATTACATTCTTAAAATGCTAGAATAGAGAGCACGAACTAGTTCTTGCTTATGAGAATAAAGCACATTTAAAATCTCGTCAAAAGTTATCCTTAACTTTGATTTTGTTCATGGTAGTTTATTTTATTTTTATTTTAAAGTACTAGAATAAAAAATAAATGTTTTGTGCTGTACATTGAGATTACTCAAAAGTAATGGGCCTTTTTAAGCAGTTCTAAAAAATGTGCTTTTGATTCCATTCTGCTTTTATTTTGCGTTATGGGGAATATTGCTTATACACAAATTAGCACTCACACAATCCAGTTATCGCTGCACACTTAATAGCCTTGTAAGTCAAAAGAAGCAAACTTGACAAGAAAAATGTAATATACATTTTAAATTTCTGCCTGAGATTTCGGAGTTTATAAGTTGGGCCGCAGAAGTGGAATTATGATATTTATAATATTTGCTTCAGGTTATGAATGAATCACAACTGCTTTTCAGCATGTGATGTTAATCCATTAAAAAAAACGAAATACATGCACAAATAGTAAAAATAGGTACCGTAAAATGGGGTGTATAGGAACAGCGGGGTCAATCGAAACAAAACTTCCCAACCGTACAAAGAAATTCTTCATAAATATACTATTGGGTATTTTTCGCCATGAATTTTTTTTTTTAGAAAGGTAAGATCATAGGAAGTAGGAAAAAAATACTTTAGTCAATCTGGCAACGCTACTGGCTTCTAAAGAGGGCTGCACGTTAAATGCTAGAAAACATCACATTTTCATAGACTGCAAAACTTCATATGCAAGAACAAACCTTCTTATATTTAAAAACTATGAGTGCTATGTTTCAATTATACATGTATCTGAACAACAGAATACCACATTAGAATTTACATTTTTTATAAATTGTGTCATAAAAGTGAAGAATTCTGAAAAATGCCATGGGAAAAAAATTTGCGGGGTGAATCGGAACACTTAGTTCTGTTGTTCCAATTCAAACTTATTTGAAGGAAATTGTTTGAAAAATCAAGATTCTAACCCCAATTCTTCTAATCAAGACAGGGACAAGGATTTATTACTGTTTATCCCTTCTCGTGAGCAACTAGATCTTAGAATGACAAAAGTTACAGATTTCAAAAGATTTTTTCTCCAGGAGACTTTTTTTTACTTAAAATAAAAGGGAGAAAGTCACATAGACTTTATGTAGTAAACGTCCAGCACACAGACAGTGATGAATAAGCGAAAAAATCTTTCAACACAATCCCCGAAACCCAGAAATTTCAAAAAACTAAAGAAAAGGCAGAGTTCATCCCAGGAGATGTTATGAAAAAACTTAAGCCAAGTCACAATTGCTAGTTTTAAGGACAAGTACATATTTGTGGACGACATGAGTGACTTCCATTCATGTTAAATCTTTGCATTTCAATTCAAAAGCTTTTCTTAAAATTACTTTTCATTTTTCATAAGTTCAAAATTATTTTGAATTTTCACAAATTATAAACGTTTACTGGTACTGAAATTATACATTTATTTGACAGTAATTATCTGTTCTTATTCTCCCCCATCAATATTATTCATGTTTGTGAGACCTATTACAGATTAAATTGAAAAAAATAAAAATTTTAACAAGTGTTCCGATTGACCCCTATCAGCGGGGTGATTCGGAACACCCATAATTTGCTATATATTTTAATAATAATTGCTCAAAATCTTTTGTCTTTGCTTGGAATATCAAAAGTAAAGCAAGACCGAAGTTTTTACCCAAAAAATCAAATTTAAAAAGGATCTTTTAACTGCTTTTCTTACAATCAAAGCTGAAAAGTGTTCCGATTAACCCCATTTTACGGTATGTATTTTTTTTTTTTTTTGCAATCTTTATAATAACTAACCGTATGGATTCCTAGCTTCAATTGCTTCTTCAGTAACTAAAGCTGGAGATTCCCCATCCTTGTTGACAGCTTTTACTCTAAATTTGTATTTCTTCTTAGGAGTCAATCCATCCACAGTAAACTCATTGTCATGTGGGCCAACTTCTCCAGCAGGAACCCACCGTCCAGTATCTGTGTCCATTTTTTCTATGACATAGCCTTTGAGATCTTGTCCACCAGTGTCCTCTGGCTTCTTCCAGCTAAGTTTAACATGGTCCGCGCGGACCTCGTCTGCTTTCAGTGGTCCACGTGGGGCGGTCGGTTTATCTGTAAAGAAAGCAATGTACTCAATCAGTGATGTTTTCGGTGTGTGCATCATGCACAGTTTGTGACATATAATTTATATTTTCCCTTGGACCGTATATCTATGGAGTTAGTTCTTATACCTCTTTTGTAGTTCAAGAGACTTACTTATGGCTGTTTCTCTGAGTTTAGTACTTACGCACAAAGAAGGTGATTCTATTATAAACCCAATTATGACTAGATAACAAAATTTATACTGCTAGACTGGCATAAGTAATTCACAGATTAATCTAAAAAAATAATTTCTCTTCTATAAATTTCACTTTTACGAAATAGTTACAAAAGTTGTTTGGTTTTTTTGTTGCTTTTTTTTCGGGCGTTAAATTAAATTGATATAACTATAAGCATAAATAAATAGCATTAAAACAGATATTCACTGAATTTTATTTCCAATGTTTGCATAAGTAGGGTAAAGTTTAATCATTTCTATGATAACGTACTACTTCTGAAAAAATTGTATATCGTTATGTATCCTTTAGCTTACTAACAGAGATAAGGAAATATCAAGAGCTTTGTAAATAAACCAAAGAAACAAAGATGAAATTAGAAAGTATTTTACGTTTTTTCAGAATGCTACATTAAAGTACGGCGTAAATATATACTTGCAGTAAACTAAATTTACAAAGTTCTATTCTGAAAATGAAAAATAATACATGTAGGACACTACACTAAAAAAAGATGTAATAACTACTACTAGAAAAGCTATAGAAACTGGAACTCGGCAAAAACATTTCTAGTGATGTACAGCTTCTTCTAAAGTTATATCGGTAGCGTCACTAAAGAAGTAGTTGTATTGGTACTACATTAAAAAAAAAGTTAGTTTATAAAAATTTTTAAATCAAGTTGAAACGACACAGCTCCTTCTTAAGTAATAAGAAAGAGCTATACCGTTACTAGAAACCTTTTATTACAGTTCAATTCCCGAGAGAGTTTCTAGTAGTACTGATGGTATTTTTTTCAGTGTAGCCCATGTTTATCTTTTTCATTTACTTTATTCTTTTATAAGTTAACCCATTATTCTTTTTTAACATTACACATTTAACACAATATTCTTTTACAAGATAAACACATGCTGCGGTAATTACTTTGGAATTACATAATTACCTAAAACGATGACATCGCCCCAGGACGAAATAGATCCTGAAGAATTTGTGAGAGTTAGTGTGTACTTTCCACTGTCACCGCGCTCTGCGCTTTTCACTAGAAGTGTCGTGTCTTTCATTGTACTGTCAATAGTTATCCTGCAATTAAAACAATACAGGTTGTGTTAAAACAAAAACTAACAAGAATTTCTCACTCATATAATGGAATAATTTTTTAAGCAGAAAGCAATAATACTTATAAACTTATGCAATATACCGACAGCCCGGTTAGGACAGAAAAAAAATTGCAGTTTCGTACTTGTTATGGACTCATCAGATAGGAATGGTCAATAACTAAGCCGGAGGCCGATATTCTCTCATTGAAGCTGAGATTATCTTCAAACCGGTGGCTAATTTTAAATCAGGCACACCGGTGAGAGTTCGCAAACAATAGCGTGGTTCAACTTCTGTTTTAGTCCTGACTTCAGGGAGTTAGCTCACTGACGATAAGTCATGATATTATAATTACGTTTTGAAGAAAAGTATCGCTAAACATCGAGAAGGTAATAAACTTTTAATTATTAGAGCTCACTCAAATGAATGTTAGTACTCCAGAGAGCTTTAATATTCTTTCATCTTCTTCTTTAGTCTTTTAACGCCTAGTGGAGTATGAGACCGCTAGCGAGGCTTTCCAGCCCGATCAGTTAAGTTCCGCTTCCCTTGCTCTCTCCCCCAGCTTGGCCAGCCAAAAGCATTTCGTTTCTGAATGGCCATCTGGCGCCAGGTAAGGTTTGGACGCCCTCGTATATATCAATGTTATAATTTCTCATTTCATTCACAATCTGTTTGGTTTTTCCAATCTGGAACATAGTTCTGACGTTCAAGGTTCCAATCTTAAGTTTTAATTTTGGGATTGGGTGAGTGTCCTCATCCGTGTATGGGGTTCCTTTTGCTTTGCCCCGTACGAATCATTAACGGTTCCTCAATAGCACCAATTAAATAATCGGATACTGGGAGACAGCAGGACGCTGCACAGTCATCGTCACCTTCAGGAGAAAGTTTTCCACTACGGTTTCAGTAAACGTGGGATTTTTACGTGGATGGGTGTGCTTTTAATATTTAGTTTACTATTACTCTGGAACATTTTAATGATTTTTCTTCATTTTCCACCGATTGTTTTTTCCGTTGAAAGAGACTAGATTTCACGCATAAAAAATCACTACTAAGCTCTTCATTTTTTTTTATTTTTTTTTTTTTTTGCTGTGAAAAAAAAAACAAAAGAAGTGGGGGATGGGAAACTTGAAGAACTTAATTCCTAAATGAATGTTTTCTTTACAAAATGTCCAATCTTAAAATGGGAACGATATTTTAAAGTTTTTACAAATTCAATTTTGAATGAGTGGAAGAACCGATATTCACTTCTAAATTCAAATATCGAAGTACTTTTATTTCTTTTAAGTATATAGTTAAAACATTACATTCTTCACAAACCAATTGATTTACTTATTGATCGACTTTTCTAGCATTCTTATTTCTGATTTTTTTCTACAAGAGATGAAATATCTCTCATGTAGATATAATTCTGCAACAAGTGTGAGATGTCAATCTCAATGTTACATTTTCTCTCCCCCTTCTTATAAACTCACAATTTGACGAACGACTCTCGTTCCCCATCAAAATATGACATCATTTGCTGCCGACGCGACGCCCTAATTAAAATACACATGACAAACTAACTATCTGTAGTAGGGTGAGACCAAAAAAAAAAATCCTTTTAACATTGCACTCTCCCAACTTCAACAAAAGAAGATCATCTGATTCTCTACAGAACCACTACTTTCCAACTAAACTGAAATTAGGAACAAGATACGTTAAAAATGCAAAACTAATTCTATGTTGTAAAAATTCTTAGAATACATACTTTTTAGATGGCGTAAGTTCATTCAGGTCTCGAGACCATTTCACGGTCGGAGGTGGCTCGCCGCCAAACTGAATTTCATACTTTATGATGTTGCCTTTTTTGATGATCATTCCTTTCACCTCGTCACCAATGATGTACGGTTTAACTGAAATATAACAGTTAGATTAGAACTGTTCAGTTTAATCAACTTTCTGTTGTTTCATACAGCAAGTTGGGACTAGTTGCAATTAAATTAGGCTACTCACCAAGTGAGGTTTTTTTAAAAATATTATAGGTAAGCAGGATAAAATCCCTTAGGTAAAAACATAATTTTTTGAAACATATTCAGTCTCCAAGATATTCTTTCTAAATGACTAAGTGGCTTAGCACCCGAGGTTTGTCAGACCTTGCAATGCAAAAAATGAACTGTTGTGTTTACAGTATAATACTGTTAGCCGAAGTTCCAATTTAAAACTAAAATGCACAGTAATAAACTGAAGTACTAGCAATTTTACAGTTTGTTGCTGTAAAGTTAGCAGTCTTACAATTTATTGCCGTAAAATTAGCTGTATTATATTGCAAAAAACAACAGTATAATCCTGGCAGCAGAGAGTCCAGTTTAAAACTGTAAATTGCACGGTAATAAACTGTAAAATTAGCAATTTTATAGTTTATTACTGCAAAGTTAGCAATGTTGCAGTTTAGTACTGTAAAATTAGCCATTTTTACAGTTTATTACTGCAAAATTAGCTGTTTTCTACTGTAAAAACAACATTCGTTTTTTACAGTGTGACTAACTTTTCAAATGATGTTGCCTTTTTCTTTCTTTAACCCATTGATGCCCAAGTTTTTTTTAACAATATTTTTCAATTTTCATCTGCTTAAAACTGTTACTTGGAATGGTTTACATACATTTTAGGCTTAAAACAGTTCGCCGTTGCCATATTTATTAAGTTATTTAACGTCCTGTTTATGGGATATTTTGCAGATATGTGAGCAAAATACGATTTTACTTGACTTTACTTTTGCAAAGTAACATTGCAGAAGGCATCTGTGATCAATTTTAAGCAAATCATTTTAAAATAGTTTAATTTTAGGAAAAATAAAGTTGAAAAAAAAACCTTACTTTCTGTGGCTACCCATGCTGGATCGTTGCTTGATTGATTTATCTGAAAATAACTGCCAATAAATAAACTCTGATGTCCAAATAGTGGCTTTAACTGGTTTTCACAAGAAGAACTATTTAACTTGTGAAAAACAACTTTAGTAAAATGATATACTCATTACAGGTTTTGTATGCAGTAACTAACAAGCGTCACGTTTTTAGGCTACTGGGCATAAATGGGTTAATCTATCCTAATATAAGCATACAAAAAAAAAAAAAAAAAAAAAGGAAATTCTTAAATTAAGCAAAAATTGTCTTTCAAACACGTTACCCTTTAATCAAAAACAGCTTCCTTACCATATCTTGGCTTGGCAATGACTGGTTTAGATGGGTCACTTGGTTCACCAGGACCAGCTTTATTTACAGCTTTTACTCTGAACTGATATTGAACACCTTCTTTCAATCCGTCCACACGGCATTTGAGTTCATTAGACCCCACTTCCTGTGAACCAAATCAAAGGAAGAAGGTGGATAATTACAGTTTATTCTTTGACAAAATTTTACTTAGGAGGATATTCAAAAATTAATTATACTGTCCGTCCGTGAAAACCACGCCTAGCGCCCGAGAACCATTTCATGTAAAAAAGGGGTGATGGGTTGTGAATGGGAACTTTCTGAAGTTTTTAATTTAAAAATTTCATTTTTGTGCTATCCTTTTGACACATTCAACTAAACTATGTACTTGAAATTAGCGTTGTTCTATGTTGTTTCATATGGCTCAAAAAAGCTTCTCATTACTATTCCCCTTATTGTTATCTTACCAATCACCCCTATTTTGGTATGGTCATAGAAGAAATGACGAATGCGTAAATACGCGGAAGGTTTTATCTATGGAAATCAGACAGTATTTATGCATCTCGCAAAAGTCTGTACACTTAAATACGCTAACTCTACTTAAGTAACTTATTATTATTATTTTTAACTATTTATTTTTTATGCATGAGTGAAAACATATTTGTTGTTATACGATTGAGCAAAAAACAGCTCCAAATTTGAAAGTCAAAGTATGAAAATAGAGCAAAAAAAAAAGATGATATTAATTAAACGAGGTAATATAAAAAGTTGTTCAGCAGTAAAAAAAAGATATAGATCCAGTATAAACTGTTCAAAACGATTATAGTAAAGTTTATCATCATCCATTTGGATGATAATAGGTTGATGCATTTAACTTCGGAAAATTGAGACTGAAGGACTCCCCAGCTTGCAGTCTCTGCAATCCTAGACAGTCAATAGACAGTACATAGACACTTGTGTTGAAATTAAAAAAAAAAAAAAAAAACATTATATTGCTCAAAAATATTAGGAAACCAGACGGCTATTGATTGAAGTTGCAATGGTAGGCTTTTGTGTAAGTAAATAAAATTAAATTCAGCTTTTTTATTGACCATGACCATGAGTCCGGGAGTGCAAGCCAGAAGCGGCCCAGTATGGGAGATGGAATCTAAGATCTTCGCCCGCTATAAAAAATTTACGAATAGGCTAACCCAGGAATAAGAAACAGGTTTGCCTAACCATTAAATGAAATATACCATTAGATTATGTTCTTAAAGAAAATTTAAATTATAAATCATGTTATTTTTCGTTGATGGTACATATTTTATGAACCTGAAAAAGGTTCTACAACCATACTCATACTTTGCTTCGTCTAATATAGATAGCACGCATTTGGATTTTTTCACCATTGTCCGACAGCTTGCTTTGTTTTTCTATAGTTCGGTACAAAATTGCTATTTTACAGCATTAAAAAGTATTTTTCATATGCTAATAGAAAAAAATAAGGTCAAAGTTACTTTGAAAGAAATTTTAATTATTATACTTTTTCTTTTTTTGTTTTAAGTTATCGTGCACTGGATAAATTTATCGCTAAATATACGTTTCTTATTTTAAAATCGGCGTTCGTACTTTTACAGGTATTCTTAAGCAACATTGAAAAAGCAGTTTAACTATTTAGGATTTAAGATTTTACGTACTGGTCCTGTTGTCCAATCACCAGAGAATTTGTCTTTGTACTCCACTATATAGCTTGTAATTGGTGCTCCACCGTCACTTTCCGGAGGCGTCCATTTTATGTCTACTCTACCAGCATCCCAGTCTTCAATTTCAACGGTTCCTGGCTTAGATGGTTCATCTGGAAATATATTCATTAATCCATTACAAGGCATTTAATTGAGAAACTTTAAAATAAGAAGTAATTTTGAAACAAGACGTTTTCTGGACTTCTCAATATCTATGCGTTAAAGAAAGTTTTGAAGACGATAAAGTGAAAAAAATCAGGACATAATAATATCACACTTCCAGAGCAGTGACACAATTCCAAAACTTATAGATTAAAAATCTAAACTCAATTCCCTTCCCTGACAAAAAACTAGCACAAAGTTAGTTTTCATAACTAATACGTGATGGTGAGTAAAAACGATATAATCAACAGTGATATATTATTTTTTTATATTTTGGAAGAAAACTTTTACATTTTTAATAAACACTTAAAATTTTGATGACAAAGCTTAATCAATAGTCAGCAAACATAACATCATTAATTGTTTACGCGCAATGTAGTATTTGTCAAAAAATTAGCTAGAAAGTAATGATATGGATTTGTCGGAATACCAGTACCAGTGTCCTATCCTCATGAAAATACAAAAAGGGGAGCGTTTATTAATCTTGCCTTGAAATAATTTCTTCTTTTTTTTCAATAATACTACCAACTAATCGCATTTTATTCAGCATAAATTTGAAGCTAACATAATTCTACAAATCTTCTTGTCTTACAGCTAAGCTAAAATAAAGTGTCAGGGTAAAAAAAAACTGTTATTTCGTAACACTGTAACTGTATGTTTCGTAAATACTACAATAGAATGAATGGCTCATTACAGTAAGCTCCACTCTCCTCTCTTCGAAAAAACTTGCTTAAAATATTACAATAATTCATAAATATTTCTGAAAATACAAAAAAAATACAAATAAATAAGTAGGTAAAATAAGATGCAACAAGTCACAAGTGATGCAACGTGAAAAGTGTCAACTGTATTATATAGATGTGCCAAAAATTTCATTCGTTGCCCCTGAAGTATAGAAATTTTGTTCACTTTAAACTATTAGATAAAAATTCGTTCAAACACTTTAACTCCTTCAGCACTTCAGCTCACTTCAAGCACTTTAGCTAACATGTTGCTTTTCTGAATAATTTACGCGGACTATTGTTCTCAAAATAAATAACAACAGCATTTAAAGAACTACATGCAACTTTTTTCGTAAACATGCTATAAACTAAAATGGCCAAAAGATGAAAAATAAAAGAATTACCATAAGGATCTTTGGCAAATGTATTTTTCGGTGCTACCAGAGGCTGTGAGGATCCCTTTTCGTTGATGGCTCTGACCCTGAATTTATATTCCTTCTTCGGAGTCAGATCAGTGACGTCAAATATGGTGTCCTCAGTGGTGGCCACTTCTGCCCATCCTCCTCTAGCTCCTAAGTCCTGTCTTTCTATTAGGTAGTGTTTCAAAGGCATGCCACCGGTGTCCTTGCAAGGTTTCCACTTGAGCTTGCAGCGGTCTCTGTAAACGTCAAATACCTCCAGTGGACCTTCTGGTGGTGTGGGCACATCTAGATATCGGGACAGAAAGAACGGTTAAACTATCATAATTTAGGCTAGAAGATACTAGAAGAAGAAATTATGAAATTAATTTAATAATGGCTTGGAATGTGCTCTAGCACTATAGATCTGAATAAGAACAAGTTCAAAGGCGTAGTTTCGAGACTAATGAGCGATGAAAGTTTTGCTTCACTCGAAGCTCGGTACCGAAAGAGAGCGAATTTGGTTCGATTCCAACAGTTCCCTTTAGTTATAATTTTAATCGCATAACTCTGAATACAGCGAAATTTTCTTTTAGTTCCTCATGGATCATCTTAGTAACTTTTAGTCATTGCCAGCTTTAATTTAGAAATCTTCCGCATGAACAGACTGCTGACACAAAAATGTTTGACACAGCGTCTTCTGCTGACATTTTTGACGTCCAGAAAATAAAAGCTGGATTAAAATTTACTCATAAAAGTAAGTAAAATGGATGGAGAGAGGTAAGAATCATAAGTCTTTACCTGTGATTTCTTCCCCAATTTCAATACATTAAATGAAATTGCTAAAATGGGTGAAAGGCATGTGATTATCCAGGAACAGCAACTTTAGATAGTAGAACCAAAAGCGGGCAGATGGGAGGTTACGGGAGGTCACCGTGACCTCGCTAAAATTTTCCCATCTTCGCCAAATTTAGCTGACGATTCGCAAATTTTAATAAACTGTTGCTTTTTTGTATTTATTTAAAAATATTCTTATTAGATGCAAGTACTTGTGCATGTTTTTCTTTTCTCATTCGGTAAATTTGAAAGTTTTACTAGGTAAATTGAGAATTTCCAACCTCCCTGCATGTCCGTCATTTCAAGTTTTCCGGGGGGGGGGGAAGGGTGCAAACACAATGGAATTTTATCGGAACCACGCCCACTTATGCATACATTGATTTCTCAAGCCAGGGAGTGGCTTGAATTACCCCCCTAAATGACGGGCCTGAGTCGTAAAAAAAAAGTTCCGGGTTCCCCTGAGTTGGAACGTGTATCTTCGGTGGTATTTTTTGTGATGTAATATAAACGAAACCCGCACAGTAATATTGTAAAGAATTAAAACGTAATACTTTAGTTTTCGAGTAACCAGTGATTTTTTTTCAGAAAAATTAATTAAAACCCAAAACCATTATTGTATTGCTTTCAAGAAAAAAACAATCTTCTTGTGCAACAGCTATAGCCTATACATTTGTATTTAATGCGTTAGTACTCCTTCAAACAAGGCCACCTATATAGTGAGGCTCTAATAAAATTAGTTATGACTTAGTTAATATTAATTTTATTCCGAGGATTGGGAAAAGTAATTGACTCTGCTTTGGGTTGGTTTACTTTCGTAGTAATTTTGCAAAAGTATTCCAACGTAAATCCTCGCCAATAAGCTTTTTATTTCCTGAACTCCCCCTAAACAAGTAAACATAGCCAACTAATTAGAGCCACACTATATCATACTTACCCTCTACTCACTCTACAATATTTTTTCTCGCTTAAGGAAAATATGTTAAGATCTCTTGAATGATTATGTGTTTTGTGTTCATCATAGCATTTTGTTGTACACGGAAATAATTTTAAAATATCAACGTAAATTTCCAGTCAATCCAGTTTTCATTCGTTTAATGATATGTTTTAACTTGATACAATGATACATACACGAGTATTTACCTTTAAATTTTAATGAAAGCTCTACTCATTAGTTCTGATGTCAAATATACTAGACTTCACAGTTTTAAGAAATTTTTTAGCGAGTCCGATAGTTCTGAAAGAGGAATGATAGATTTTTTTGATATTGAGATAGATTTTTTATTTTCAGCAAAATTCAAGTGATTCCTTACCTTGAATGTTAATATCCATGTCACAAGCTGCTTCGCCTTGAGAATTCGTCAGAGTAAAACCGTATTTTCCAGTTGATCCTCTGACAGCTTTACGGAATGTTATGACCACCTTTTCGTCTTTTACAACAATATCCACTTCTTTCGGACCTACTGGCTGCCCGTTGCGGGATAATTTAGCCACCGCCTTCGATGTTCTTGTGCCAATAACTACAAAGAAATAATTTATGTGTGTGATTTCAAAAGAAATGTGAAACAGTTATTCATTTTAACTTATTGAAAATGAAGAATTCAAAACCAGCTGTTGAGTTTTTGTATTTTTAGGAGCTCATGCCCACACACACTGGTGTGCAAATATTAAGCATGAGATGGTTTTCTAAGTGTTAAGTTGTATAAAAGCTATCTTAATCAATGAAAAGTAATTAGATCTCTAAAACGTTAGAGTATGAATAATGTAAGCTACACTTCCCACAAAAGAAATAAAGAGTGCAAAAAAAAAAAAAAAAAACTTTATTGAAAAAGTAGCATAGAGCATAAGAAAATCCGTTAATTTGATTGGTACCCATATTTTAAATATATGCGAGTCAGTTTCAATGCGCAAAATTTTAAAGAAATGCTAATTAATAAAATTTTTGATTGATATCTCCAATAATTAAATTTCTAAAAAAATGAGACCTACCGAAGAACAATTTGAACAGTTTACTATATCCGTTAAAAAAATAACATTAATAATAGTTTTTTACGATTTAAAAGACAAATAAATTTAATGAAAATAAGACAAATATGTTCATTAAGTTTTTTTGACATTTTACTTTTTAACAGCGAAAGACATTATAAGTTTTTGATGATCAACTTTGAAAATTTCACTTACTTTCATAGGGAACTTCTATTTGATACGGTTTTCCAGCTTCACCGATGAAATCAAATTTGTCTAGCTTGATAACTGGTGCCCTCTCAGCTGAAATAAAATAAAAAAATAAACATGATAAGCTTGCGTGCATTCAATGTTAAAAAAGTTTAAAAGATGAATAAATAAATAAAAACCATAGTAACTCATAAAAAAGGAACTTTCGAAATGTATTGATGGCATCACTACGGAAAGCACTTGTCGGGCTGTAACAAAAATTTCCCTCTGAAAGAAACATGTACCAGTGGAATCGTAAACAGAGCGCTTTCATGGAGTTCTTGTATTCTACAATAACATAATACTTAACAAAACTAATGGCATTTTGGAAATTTTACTGAGACAGTTTAGATTTTATTTTTAGTTAAAAAAAATAATGGTTGGTTGTCCTTGAAATTTATTAGAAAAACTAGGATTAAAATCTTCGAAAATACTGGTTAAACTGAAACTAGGAATTCAAGAAGAAATTACAGCTATCCCAGCTGAGATGTAGCAGAAATCAACAGGGAACTACAACAGCGTATTTCAAGAACACATGAGAACGGAAGGACGCAGTCTACAAAACATACTTTTCTGACATTGATTATTTCGATTATTGTCTCTCAAAAGTCAAGTTGTAGTGGTTAAATTACAGTCAATAAAAGTTTTTTTAAATTCTCCCCCATTGTTGGCCTTTTTCTAAGTCCCAGGTTTTCTGTGTCCCCTTGTACATAATTTCAAGCCCTTTTTCAGGATATATATTTGATTGCACAATTCATTTGCACAGATGTTGTATTCACGTTACATATTTGAACTTCATTCCAGGAATTTTAAGTTGTTCCGTTGTTCATCTAATCTGATAAGCAATTGACTACAAACTGTAGGACGGGGATCGCACATATGTAATTTGTCTAAGCAGTAATTCATTTTAAGCGTGTTTGAACCAACGACGCTCAACTGTATAAGGAATTACACAATAAGCACACAGTATTATGTACTATAATTTAAAGTATCCACTTTCTAAAAAAACTACTTAAAACAATGGTTATAACGTGTTGCAGATGTGATCATTCTGATACAACCAGCAAGATGTGCAAATAATTTTCATCGCAGCACTTTGCATTTTGCACCATAACACAAAATTTACCATTGATGCTTAGTATTAGGGGTGCACCGATAAGCAAATTGGCCGATTACCGATTACCTATTAATCGGCAGTCGATAATCTGCCGATTAATCGGCTGAGCCTATTAATGATAAGGATGATTGTTTTACTGCTACCAATTTTACAATCACTGTTTTTCTCTCTTATACATTCCAAGTTTAGAAATAGTATGTAATTTATTTCTAAGACAAGTTTTTTTTTTTCCATTTTTCTAGTTTTCATAAAATAATTTCAATATTTTATCAAATTTCTTAGAACCAATTTCCATAGTACTTTCAATAGTATTATTAACACATTGTCAGTTATGTTAATTGGATATAAAAATTTTAAAAAAAGGGGGGGGAGTCTGTGGTGAGCACTCCAATTTAGGAGTACTTTCAATTCATATTTTTTAATAATTAGTTATTTTTTAATAATTAATTCAATACTTTTATTCTTTGAAAATTGGAGGTTATCTAAAAGCACTGTGCAAAGGAGAAAACTATCGCCCCATGAAAAATGTTGCAACATTGTCTATGTATATGTATTCAAAGAAAACTTTATATGAACTGCGAGGATTATTATTACTGTTAATAACATTATTCATCATAATTTTTTAGTGAATGTATACTTTGAAGAGTGATCTTTGAAAAATAGTTTTTCTGCTAATTAATTCACCCGATGTTGCCGATTATTAATAATCACTAAAGTGGCCGACTATGGCCGATTAATCGTTACTACCGATCAATCGGTGCATTCCTACTTCGTAGTTTGGCCCGTAATGTTTTCTTATATTTAAAGCTTTTAAAAATTAACGGACAAAATTTAAAGTACCCGGATTAAAGTGTCAATTAATGCGTAAAAAGTTATATCTATGGAATTGGACTGAGCATTAAGAAGACACTCTAAAAAGTACTGTGAAACGGCATACCTTGTTCAACTGTAAGCTTGCAAGCCGTCTTCAGGTCTTTCGCTTGACACATGTATTCACCAGCATCCTCCATTTCGAGAGTAGTGAAAATCAAGTGATGTTTTCCGTCGTCATGCATTTTGATGTGAATTCTAGATAAAAACGGGATTAAAAAATTCATATTTGTGAATAAGGAATAAAAATTAGCATAATCAAAGCACACATTGCGAAAACATTCTAAACACGTGTTTTGGAATTAGCAAAAGCTGTCTTGTTACTGTAACAATTGTGAGCTTCTGAGTTTAAAAAAAAAATACAAATCTCACAATTTTTTATTCTAAAAATTGCTAAATTTTGCTATCTGTGCTCTGATTACGATGATTTCGTCGCTAAATTAAATGATTAAAAATTAACTTGTATTTAATTTATACTTAACTTCTACTTAATTCGAAAGTATAAGTTATTTAATCGAAATAAACTTAATTTCTACTTACAGAAAAAACAAATAATTTTACTACAAATACATTTTTTTATAACAATTAAAAGATAGTCAGTAAGAGATTAACAAAATATATTTTTCAACTGAAAGACAAAGTGTTTTTTTTTTAAATTGAAACTGAAACTTTTACTACTAAGATCTAGCACACTAACTCTTCAAATGTAAAAACATAGTATGTATTTGTACACCAACCTGTCGGTAGGAATAATTTTTTCACCATTCTTGAACCATTCAACAGGTGCTTTCTTGTCTAACATCTCAACCTCCAGTATGCTTTTGCTTCTCTCAAGAAGAGTGCAATCTTTCAACTTCTTCAGAATTTTGTTGGCAGCTGTTTAAAAATAAAACGACAGCTCTTGAATGAAAATGACTCAAACACAAACGACGTTTTCTTACATATGAGATGCACACTTACGCTCAACTATCATTTCACAGACTGTGCTGTCGGCGTTCGACTTGCAGGTGTACTTTCCTTCGTCTCCCAAACGTACCCCTTTGAAAACGAGTTTTCTGCGACGAATTTGAGCCACTTGTTCGACTCTACATGACAGAAAAAAGTCGTCAAAAATACATAACTTTTACATTATGTTTCTAGAAATGTGATAACACGAAAAAAGTAATACATGACGAATTATTAATTGCTTCGATATTTTTCAAAGTAAATTAAAGTGAAATAAAATAAATATGAGAGTTTGTGTCTGCGTATGTTTGGCAATTAGGTCTTATGAACTTCAAACTTTGAAATAAAAAAATATACATATATTTTCTCAAGCATTTTAGGATTGTTTTAGTCACTACTTTGGGCCATTGAAATTCGAATTGTTTAGTTGAAATTTAAAATAAATGTTCCTTTAAAGGAAAGTTAATGTAACTAGTATAAAAGGTGCAGTTATATTTTAACTAAATGTACACTTACGGCCAATTTAACCCATTTAAGTACAAAATCAATTACAAAATGCATGTTACGTTTGTCTTTGTAGTCTTCTCTGAATAATTATAAGCGCACGAAAAAACGTTTTTAATGTTTTAATTGCGAGTAATAATTTTTATATTATTGTTTTTAGTTTTGCATTGTTGTTATTATAAAAAAGCTGAATTCAAGTTTTAATCTCTAAAGGCTCAATTGTAGAAATATTTTGAAAATTAGATACCGATTCAAATAGTGCTATTGTTATTACATACCAATACGTCTTTATAGTAGATAAAACGATTAGTACTAGTTAAAGCACAAAAAAAGAGAGATAGATTTAGTTTCTAAAAAGAGACAATATGAATAGTAGTAATTCTAAACATGCAATTGAATTTGGTTTCTAAAATGTTGATGTTTATGGCCGAGAATTGCTTGCGATGGATTCGGTAATAAAATATCAGTTTTTTTTAGTTACATCAGTTAAACAGGAATACTTATTAAAAGCCTTTTTTTAATTAGTTTTTCAAAAATAAATTCAGCGTAAATTTCAACAGATCCACACATTTGTAAAAAAGAAGAGAAATGAAAACCTGCAGTTTTTTTTAAGTTATATATTTTTTCCGAATTTAAATTTCTCTAACAATATATGCAAAAGGTGGTTTTTTTTTTTTTTTTTTTTTTTTTTTTTTTTTTTTTTTTTGACCATAGAGCCTATTGTGACAGTGAAAATTAATAATCACGATTTACTATTCTACATAAACCCTACATATGCCTCTCATTAAGAGAATTTATCGTGAGATGTCATTCCTGTATAACGTTTGAATGCATCAACACTGCTTTATAGGAAAAAAATACCATTAAAATGAGTTGCGCATTCATGGGCTACAGATAATTACTGTAGTGAAAGCTGTTAAAAGAAAACTCACATGGGGTCAGGTTTCAGTTCTTTTTCTCCTTTGAACCACGTGACTTTTCCTTCCCAGTCGTCTAACTCACACTCCAGCACTGCTTCTGTATTTTCAATTA
Organism: Uloborus plumipes; assembly: GCA_038373865.1. Taxonomy (NCBI): domain Eukaryota; kingdom Metazoa; phylum Arthropoda; class Arachnida; order Araneae; family Uloboridae; genus Uloborus; species Uloborus plumipes. Next base: position 106,276 of record JAXGGA010000320.1, read on the forward strand.
CCTTGATGCTCTTCAATGGCTTCGTGAACTTGAATAGTTGATCTGCAAATGAGTTGGAAGCATTGAAGGAATATCATACTTTTTAATCGCACAAAGCATCTGGATTGCAAATCACAATTACTGTCAACGCTCAGATTCCCCCTGTGAGGTTTTAGGAAGGGCGGTTTCTCTGAAGTTAATTTTAATCAGAAAATTCAAAATCAAAGTAGGGGAATGTGCGGCAAAGTGAAATAGTAAAATATTTTCAGTTTGCAGCCCCACCTGTTTAGCAGTATTTTATAAATAATTTCCTAATCATTCAATTGATTCCCGTCAAATAATAAATAACTGAACATCAACAAAGAAAAAACCCAATTACTTTTCCAAATTTGATACACATATTGTAATATTCGTGTTTTTTCCAAAACGTTTCTTTTCATAATAAAATGATAAAATTCTTTTGATTATCATTTTAAGAATTAATTCAGATACGTATTAAGACTGGTGTCCAGTGCAGTTCATATTCAATATGTTTTGATTTTAAAGGCCCAATGCAATTTCTCAAGTGCATGTTGGGCAAAGTGAAATTGTTCATATCGTTTACTTATTCATTTACTTATTAATGAATAAGTACTTATTTACTTACTTACTAATGAATAAGGAAACGACTTTTCTTAAAAACTTTTATACATAAGGATATAAAAGCAATTATTAAATATTAATGAATATTTGATAGTATACGAAATTTTCCTTGCTAATTTTGACAAAAAAGGGATTTCTTAGAAATTTTTCATTACGTGAAACAGCATACAAATCTTACTTTACTCGTAAATTTTGAATGTTAATGGGAACATAGAAGATTTATGAAGTTTTTATTGTAATGATATATCCATAAAAGCTTTATTGCTACTTGTATTGGCATTCTATTTATTGCATACTTACCAGTTACAACTAATTTTGTTTCTGTTTTTTCTTCAGCATTAATCTTGCACAGATATTGTCCACTATCATTTTGTTTCAGATCCGTAATTTTCAGCAGTTTTCGCCCAAGAGGATCTGCTTCAATAACATATTTGTCAGATGCCTAGGAAACACCACTTAAAGTCAGAGACATATAGCTTTATCAATCATTCAGCAGTTGATTTTGACTTAAGTTTTAATTAAAATTTTGCTTTTTGGAATGGAATTTAATTTAGATTTTAATTTCAAATATATGTGTATATATATTTATTAATAAATTATAAGAAGTACAAATAAGTTTCCGCCTTTTTAATCGAAAAATGGACAGTTATTGCGAAGGAATGTTACATTAATATTTATTTAAATTATTGTTCATAGATAGGGACTACTTTCTTTCATCTTTCTGGCATCTTGCATGTACCGTTCCACAATATATAATCCTTTGAGGCTAGCGATGAATCAACCCAATCTTATTTAATTCTGATGTAAAGAGCTGCTCAAACAGGCCGTTTACAATCGATCGTGACAGGTAGTAATTGCAAAAGAAGCAATGTCTTGTAAAGATGGCAGACTGCCCAACAAAGTGTTTTCTAACAACTTTTTAACAGCGCTGACCATGCAAAAAAACCTCGCCTTTTTATGTTCTGTAAGCAGAATAAGATCAGATTTTTTCCTCAAATGTAATGGATTGGTCGAAAATTCCCGTAAGTTAGAGAGGCGTTCAACTTCACATTTTGAGGTTTTACTCCTAAAAATTTTAACCATAACTTATTGGTAAGGCCGGCTACTGTTAAATAGCGGGAACTTATTTGTACTTCTTACATTTTTGTAAGTTTCTGTTTCTCTTTGGAATAGATCCCTTTTCCAAGTGTTACAACTTTGCAATATTGTGAAAATGATAAATAAAACCTAAAAAATTAAAAAAATTTCGAGCCATTGACCAAACTTTCTATTAAGACACCTAACAGGAATATGGTTCTTAAAAAAAGTAAACTAACCTCTATTTTCTGCCCATCTTTGTACCAGGTGACAATTGCTTTGTAATCATTTACGGCACATTCAAGAACAACTTCTTTTGTTGTATATGCGTCAGTTGTATCTGGCAATCTCTTAGTAAACTTGTATACTGGATCTGGCTCTATGTGGAAAGAAAGAACAGCCTCATCAATATGTTGCCCAAAAAGCACATTAAATTTGGTGTGTTAACACTTCATGAGGTGAACACTACAAATAGGTAATTATAATTTAGCTGTTTCAAAGAAAACTGAAATTAATGTTTTTTCACGATTTTTGGAGAAACTTAATACTTGCAGCACTAAAACCAAAGAGGCTGGATTGCCTGGTTGTTGTTCCATGCTTGCAGTTCTGATACAATGAAGAACTAGACATGTGAACTTGATTATTAGTACACTGAATTTTTTCATGGTGATCAACTTATCTTGTTTTGAAAATTCTAAGTAGCACTTACGTGAATTGATTACAACAGTTACTTAGATGTAATATGTTGCGGATCTAACCTAATGGGATTATTCCTTGTAGTTGCCCGTATTTTTCCAATTGCGCCGAATTCGTAGCTACCTAGTATTTACTCCACAACGTGTTTTCTTGAAAAATAATTCAGGTTTAGTTTGGTCGTGTTTTAATAGCTTTAGATTGTACATTTCAAAAGTTTAGAAGTATTTAAAGGCTACTTACCATCAACTTCAACAATGCAAGAGCTGCCAATACCCATGCATTCAATCTTATATCTTCCTGCATCATCCTCAGTGGGATTGTTGATAATCAGCACGTGCAAATCTCCTTCACTCTGCATGTGGTATTTCTTACCCAAGAATAATTCTTCTTTGCCTTTGAACCACTTGGCTTTGACATTCAGTTTTGAAAATACTGCTTCTAATCTTAATTTCTTATCTTTGCCTTCTTTTGCACGAGAATCTATCAGTGGTTTGACAAATTCGTCTTTTTTCTGGAAAAAATATCAATAAGCATGGAGAAATTAGTATCAAAGTTATGCTGGGTTTTTTTGTTATAAATTATTTTTTTCGTTAATCAGTGATCTCCTTTGGTTACTTGTTTACATTTTCAAAAAAATTTTTTTTTTAATTTATTTATGTATGAATAAAAGCAAATGCATGTTTATACAAGCTTGAATGCAAGTATTATACGTATTAGTTATATAATTCTATTATTATTATTATTATTATTATTATTATTATTAATGAAAGCAAAAAGGAATCTAATTTCCGTTAAATGAAATAAAGCGATTGTATGATATAATTGCTTTAAGTCCTCTAGACATCAGACCTTAGACTATGATACACATTTCATCATGTACCATCAATGAAAGGCCATCTCATCATCGTAACAGCATTTAGAAAAATTAGTTTATCATTAAAATACATGAAAATATTTTCAGCAGTAAAGTTTAGTCTGTTATATGAAAATATATTCAACCATTAACGTAACGTAGTGTTTGCATCATTACATTTTATTAAAGATATTAATATTTTTTTAGAAATTTTATCTGTTGTAATATAGCAACAATTTTACACGTGTGTTAGTGGAGAGATTTTGTGCTTATAAGTGCTACTAAAATGTTTGAAGTGTCTAATTCTTAAATATACCAATAAAAAAGTCATACAATATTCTATAAAAATAATAAAGAATCAATTTAAAAACACAAATAGATCATAATACAGCATCATAGAGAATTGCAGCTGCAGAGAAAGAACCTGGAAAAGAAAGAAAGTGTATGAACTGCAGCAGGAAGTTTTAGCATGTTTAGGCTGCGCTTGATGGAAGATAAGAAGGAATGCTTTTCAAGTAAGTTGTATTATAAGATGTAGTATTCTCTACATACAAAAATCATTTTGTTAATATTTTCTCATGCTTTTATTCAGGTTTTAATTCAAAGCAACAAGTTTTGCTAATTTTGAAGGCAAAAATATAGCAAAGGCATTTAATTTCCATCATTAGTGCTTCATTGTTAAGGTAATTATCACTTAACTAGTTCTCTAAAATTACATTTGGTTCATCACATTCATGATATTGTAATGTTGAATTTGTGAAGCTTTAGGGCCTTTTTACCTAGTTAAACAGAGCCCTCTAGAGAGAGATAACTGATTTGAATGCTATTGCATGTTTCGTCTCACAGATGAATTGTTCCAAAATAATGCAATATAGGAACTTTACTTCCTTAAAATTAGTGCTTAAACGTTTTACTATGCTCATTATATTAAAACAGAATTTTTGTGCGTCTCGGTTGCATCTCGGTCAGATGAAAAGATTAAGAATTATGAGAGTTTGGTTGCAAGCACTTTGTGTAAGGTCCTGATGTGCGTTAAAGCACTTATCTCCAAATCTAGTTCGTGTTTTTCTTTTTTTTTTCAATTTTAAATTAAAATGGTATAAAACACTTTTTATGCAATGTATAATCATATCATTTCGATTTGGTGTCATTGAATTGACTATAAAAGCCGCATTTGAATTAATTTCCCTTCGTCCTAAGCCAAGCCCGTCATTTAGGAGGGGCAGTGGGGGGGGGGTCAATTGCCCCCCCCCTGCCTTTGGGAAATGATTGTATTGGCATATAAGTGGGCGTGGTTTTTGCCACTTTTTGGTATTTTTTACATTGTGTATGCACCCTTTGCCCCCCCCCCCTGGAAAAATTCGAAATGAAGTCCCTGTCCTAAGCTCAAAACGCCAAAATTAACTGGAAAATGAGCTACGCGTTTCTGAAATCCAATTTAAGTTAGTGAAATCCAATTCTTTGCAAGCGAGGAAAAGAGGGAATTAAATTGAAATATTTTCCCTGTTAAATAGTGGCCGTCTACTCCTCCCCCCCAAGTTCAATAGAGTTATGTTTAAGTAATTGCAGTTTTGCAAGTCAAATGCAATGAATTAGAAATAAACAAATTAATAAACTTATAAAACTAACTGTACTGAAGAGAACCCAAGTAGCATCAACTCATCGGATTTTGCTCGGCCGATCCAACTAACTCCTCGTAAACTGATCCCGTAACGCACGACGACATCGTTCCGATCAGTATCCGAGCACGGTTTTCGATGAGCTACTTTTTATCGGAAAGCGATATCTTTCGGATCAACTTTCCCGATGAAAATAAGATGAGCAAAATTCCATCGGAAAATGATATCCTTCCGATCAACTTTCCCGATGAAAATAAGATGAGCAAAATTCCATCGGAAAATGATATCCTTCCGATCAACTTTCCCGATGAAAATAAGATGAGCTATATTCCATCGAAAAACGATATCCTTCCGATCAAATTTCCCGATGAAAATTAACCGAGCTATGTGTTATTGGAAAACTATATACTTCTAATCAAATTTCCCGATGAAAATATGCCAAGCTACAGATTTCATCGGAAAGAGGTCGTAAAGATCAAATTTTCTGATGAAAATTTTCCCAATCTCAAATTTTTGTTAAATATGCAGTGTTGATCTCATTACTCGTAGACTTGGTAGCGTGGTGGTAGAGCGTTGGCTTTCCCCGCCGATAACCCGGGTTCGATGATGGAGTTGGCCAGTCGCAAATGGTTGGGGGAAATTAAAAAGAGGTTCCAAAATTCACTGCCACGGAACTAAACTGCGCTCTTTTTTTTCTCTTTTTTCTTTAAATTGATCCAACTCTCATCGTATTTTGATCCAAAATTTATCGCCACGGAACTACACTGCTCGTATATTGATCCAACTCTCATCGTATTTTCATCCAAAATTGATCCTAAATTCATCGGCACGGGACTGCACTGCTCGTAAATTGCTCCAAATCTCATCGTAAACTCATCGGATTTTGCAGCTCGGATTCTGATTGGCCGATGAGACATATTGAGCAATTCCCGATGAAAACTCATCGAAATCCGATCACCGGCCGATGAGAATTTCATCGGGTTTCGATGAATGGCCGATCATCGGCCGATGAGATTATGCTGCTAGGGAATATTTTAAGAACAGAAGTAAAAACGCCGTTGGGAGTTTTAAATGGTAGCAATAGCGGAATTTATATCGAAGTCTAAACTCTTATTAACTTATAATAGTTTAAACAGTTCAAAAGGTGCTAGTACAATTCGTGGACACTATATAGTAATTTTATTGTATTTTTAGAGCCCTAAATATTTCTGATTGAAAAATACATAGCTAAAAGTTGCAATGAAAGTTAAATGCCCTTAACTATAAGCAATATATTTTCATGAAACACGTGAAGTTTTTAAAATATAGAAAAAGTTACACTCATGTTGTGGACAAAATGAAATTTTAAGTCAAAAAAAAAAAAGGTACATATTTGAAAATATATTGTTTCTTCATCAAAAATTAGCAGAACTTTTTTAAAACATAACATAGCACATTAATATTCATAGCACAGATCACAAGCTCTTGAAAGGATTTTACGGATGATCTTTCCTCTGTTCGTTAGCTGTGAGGAAAAATTGCGTATAAAATGTGCTATCCGAATATATCCATATTCAGTACGAAAATATATAATATTAGTATTAAGATGTTGATGGTAAACTTCTAACTTCTAATCATGTAAAATATTATTTGATACAATTTAGTAGAAACCTCGTATATGACTGCGGAGGGATTCAAATTAATAATATCTCTGAAATGTTAAGTTTAGATAAAAGTTTTAGTAGTTAAAAACATGTTTTTATTCTACGAATTTTAAGTATTAATGGGAACTGGGAAACTGTTCAATGTAAATTGAAAAAAAAAAAAAAAAAAGCAAAACTGTATTTTCATGCTCAAAATATTTTATTTTAAAATATGTAAAAAACGGTACGCATTTTAGGGTTTCCTTTGCCAAGGAAGTTTAATACCATGCAGTTAAAAACCCATAAATGCAATAATCAAAATGATTACTCGTTCTGAAAAAACAAACTAATGCGGAAAACATTTCATCAAAACTTTAAATAACATTGAGCTTATTAGTAATCACTCTTTTTCATACCATTCTCATGAAAATACTGCTGCGTAGTAGGCAAGCACACATATCAATCCAGAAACCAAACACACAACTTCTGAAAACGATGGAACATTCTTCATCCGAATCAGACTGGTATAAAGTCTCTAAAGACTCTAAAGTCATTGTTACTTTTTAATTTGAACACAATGGAACATTTTGAGCGTCTATTTAAGTTTTGCATTCCGTCTTAAAAGTTTATTATTTTTGAATAAAATGGAGAATTAACCGACATTGGTGACCAAAAAAAAAAAAACTTTTACACGTTCCATTAGCAATAAATATAAAGATAAACTTATAACCAAATATGTTAAAGCTCATTGGTTTTAAATTAAGAAAACAAAATATATTAAATACTTTACGAGAAATTTACCTTTTTAAGATAAAAATAATATTAAGGTCGATAGTTTAAAATCCAACTCTTAATGTACGATATTTAAAAATCTTTCAAAATATATCCTTTGGGTTTTTTTCGTTGAATTAATGAAAAATGCTTTTAAAGTAAAATTTTAGTTCAAAATGGCTTTTAGTTAAAAAATCATTTGACAACTTTTTGCTTTAATTGAAAATATGAGAAATAATTTTCAGTCAACTAACCTAAGTTATTGATTAACATGATAAAAAGATTTAATGCATTATATAATAACCAGATTGAGGCCGTCATTTCAAGCTTTTGAAAGGGGGGGGGGGAGTCAAAGGGTCCAAACACAATGCAATTTTGTCGAAAAACAACAAATACCACTCCCACTTATAAGTAAATAGGGGAGAGTGGTAATGAATGGGCCATGGTGATGAATGGGCCACTAACAAAATATGAAAAAGTATTTGCATGATTTTTTTTTGATGCCACCAATAGATGTAGCTATTTGTTCCACTAAACTTATCCAATTTTCATTCGTTTGCGCTGAGCCATTTTCAAACTAGAGTGGCATGGTCAAGAATCTGACTGAAAAGTAAGTTTTTCCCTTTTTAGTAAAACATTTCCTAGCTAAAATGTACCAAGTATTTCACTGCATACATATGTATAAGCTAGTCTTTCCATATCTATAAACTAATCTTAAGATGTAATTTGATGTTATCTAAATTCAATGTACTCAAAAAAACTAAATGTATTCCAAATGTATAGGTGGGGCTGAATGGGCCACTATGTCATGGTAATGAATGGGCCACCTAAATATTGTTTTTCTTCCTTTTCTTTGGATTTTCGCATTAATATGAAATACAACTGACTGTCTTAGATAGATTAAGATTACTGTCGTCAAAATAGGTTTGTAGTAACTTCTAAATATAATTTGCAGATCTATATTATATTCCTATAGTACACTAGACCTCTGGTCGCAGTGCGTGGCTTGAAAAAAACCCCTCTCTCCTTCATATTATATTCCTCACAGTACAATTTCATTTTCTTTCTCGGTAACTTAAGTTAGATATCTCTTATTCCCGATGTCTAGTAAATTTAAAAAAAAAAATTTGAATTTTGACAAGTTTGAAAATGAAGATGAAGTTTTTGAAAGTGATTTTTAATATTATTTTTGAAAGATATAAATTTTGTTAAATCATAGTGTGTATTATCTGTTATTTTTTTTATATATATTTGATGTTATTTTTTTCTTACAATCTCATTATTTAGTCATTTTTCTGCTACAATTGGTATGCATCAGTTTTATTTTAATTGCATCAGTTTTGATGTTTATATAATTTTAAATAAGTATGATTTTGTATCATCATGTCAAGTGCCACATTTATTTTGTCATATTCAGCAAATAAAAGATTAAATCTACAGGTTTTCATTGAATTCATTTAGTGGCCCATTCATTACCTTCGATGGCCCATTCAACCCCATAGGTGGGGTTGAATGAGCCAAATTTCAAAACTTTTATTTTCTATTATAACTCATTATAGACAGGTGCTAATCCAACTTTTATGACTTTTTTAGATAGCCAGATAAGTAAAGTAACTAAAACACCAATTTAGGGTTAAAACAAAGTGTTAGAAAAAATTACAAAAATTCAAAACCAAAAAGTGGCTCATTCATTACCACTCTCCCCTACATTGCTTTCTCAAAGACAGAGGGGGCAATTGACCCCCTAAATGACGGGCCTGACCAGATATAAAAGTTCTCAAGCTTTAAAAATTAAATAAAACATATACATGTATGCAGCAAATACTGAAATATTAATATTTGTTAATTCTCCGTCAAACCCAGTGCTGCTTTTTACAGGTTGAAATTTAGTTTAATACCATGTTCAGTAGATATTTTATTGATATTGGCAACAACAGAGCTCTCATAGTATTTTAGAGGTGTAAATAAAGTATGTTGTCAAGTGAAAACATGCAGCATTCTGATAGTTCTCTTAATATTTTCATAATTGATGCTTATAAACATTTCGTGCAAGATTTTAAAACAGTTTTTTTTTTTTTTCATATAAAAGATTATTCAGCTAAAGTAATTCTGTAGCCGGGCTTAAATTCTTCAAATGTTCCATCGTTCCATCAAAAATTAATACGTACAATAAAACAGCTCCTGTAATTAAAAGTTAAATATTTTTAAAAGCAAAAACCCACTCTAGCTCTGGAAATTAATTAACGGAAAAGAAAAGCTCATTTTTATTTTTCTCTGTTTAACTCGTACTATAAACAATCTGCAGATTATAAAATATCTACTAGGTTTCATTTACTTATTTCATGATTTAGAATGTAACCTTAGCAGCAATGATTTAATACTGAAAAGCCTTGCAGCCTGAAATAATATCAGTTTACCAATTATAAAAAACCAATTTACTTTAAAATTTTATAATGAGTGTAACAAAATGCATTTGTAAGGTTACTTGGCTCAACGATACAGAGACAACAGTTAATACCTTATTCTGTATTAATGTTTTATTTTGAAATGAATGAAAAAAATATTTGCATTATATTTTAGGAAAATTATACTAACAAGGCACAGATCAACAAACTGAACAGAGTAAAAAACTTGGCATTTTTTTCAAAAAATCAAATTTTGAAAGGGTTACGAAATTTAAATTTTTATACAGCCCCCCAGTCCTATCAATCATATTTAGTAAAACATTCTTGACACTGTAACATTTAAAACTAAAAAAAAATGACTGTTCTACCATAAAAATTGACAGAGTTATGACGTTTTGAAAAATCAAGATTTTGAAGGATTTCGCATACGGTCCCTTTAGTGATCTCTCGATGACGTCATGAAATAATGCAAAATCTTGATTTTTCAAAACGTCATAGCTCGGTCAATTTTTGTGGTAGAAGAGTGATTTTTTTTTAGTTTTAAACGTTACAGTGTCAAGAATATTTTACTAAATATGATTGATAGGACTGGGGGGCTGTATAAAAATTTAAATTTCATAACTCTTTCAAAATTTGATTTTTTGAAAAACACTGAATAGACCCAAAATTCCTTTCGTCATTTGGAGATTTTTTCCTAAATGAACTATATGCGTATCTCTAACGGTTTAGAAATTAGCTATTGGTCCACGATAGGAGTGGACACCCTGTATATATATATATATATATATATATATATATATATATATATATATATATATATATATATATATATATATATATATATATATATATATATATATATATATAATATATATATATATATATATATATATATATATATATATATATATATATATATATATATATATAAATAATTAACAATGAAACACGTTACATAAAACATTTAGGACGCATTTGGTATTCGCTGCTATCAGACATTTGAATGCTTTTGCTGGTAAGGGAATTTTCACTTTCCTAAAGTAAAACATCAGTCGAACAAAAGTAATAAGCCTTTGTTTTATCCTTGCTGTTACATTCCGGAGCATTTTAGAGTCTAAATATGTAAAATAAACCTGCAGAATGCAATTGACAGAGTTAAACAGAGTTACTGCTTGAAAAGCAATAAAGCAATGCAAGCTAGACATGTAGTCCTTCTAATAATAATCAACCAAAATTAAACCTTAACTCTAATATGCCAATATGTATGCATTATTATGGGTTAAAGTACAGGGTTTACAATATTGTTTTCCAAACTAGTTGCTTCGTTTTCATACTTTTGCACTAAATGTTGAAGCTGAGTTTATAATTATTTTATTTAAACATTTTTCGGAGATTTCATGGTAATAATATATACTTAGCAAGAGATTCCTCCTTCGCCAAATTAGTTAAAGAAATTCAAGGTTCTTGCCCTCTTATGCCACGCCTTTCTTTGCATGGACTCTTGTTTCAGGAATCGTATGAAACTCTCTTTTCTAGCTAATGAATCTTAAATCCATTAGAAAGCCGACTGATTGTTCCGTTATAGATTGGTGGCCGTTCGATTAATTCCCTTACTTAGTTGCTCAAGAGTGTGAACTCTAGATTTTCAAAATTAATTTGATAGTGATTTTAACGGATATGAAATGCTTGGTAATTAATCTTATTAATTGGTATCTTAGCACCCTGAAATGTTAAGAAATTTTCAAGCGAAATGATAAAATAATCGGTGTAAATAATCTGTAAGAAATTACAAAAGTGTTTAAGTTTAACAACTTCTTTAAAATGGATTATGTTTTGGAGATGCAACCAAAAGTATGGTGTTGAATCCTTTGTTAAATATCGTTAAGTTTCTTTTAACGGATATATTACTTCGGTTTTCCTCGTTAATTGAGACAAATATTTGCTTGATTATATTAGAAGGAACTACACTTGCGCGAAGAGCAAGGAGATAACCGCGAAGTGGTCCAGACTTTTAGTAAAGATTCAGAAATTTTTGCCAAGTGAAAGCGACAGAGAAAAGAGATTGAGGAGGAAAAGAATCGAATTTCAAAGCATTGTGCTAGATTGTGATTTTTAATCCATCCTCCAACCTCAGAGTCTCTGACGACCTTCTGTAGCGTGGGCCAATCTGGAATCAACTCTGCTAAAGATGGCCGACGACTGTCACGTGATCCCCTGCGTTCGCCATTCTACAATACAACACAGTTGCACAATGTTAGGGGAGTTAAATCTCTACACGCAACGCAAAACAGAAGTACATCTACATATACTGTAGCACCACAGACATTTATGTAATGATTCGTATAACAATAACCTTTAGCCAAAAAAAAAAAAAAAAGTTGCAATCTTTACATTATTTTTATACATTTATGTTGTTTCCTTTTCCAGGCAATACTGTCAACTTCCAAAACTTTTAATTGCAAGCAAAAAAAAAATGCAATTGACTATACAAAATAGTTAGCTTTTTTAAATGCTAATAAAGTAAAGTGTAGAGTATTGCTTTCAGGCTAATGTACCTGAAAAACAATGCATGATAAGGCACAAATTTGTAATGAAAGCTGTAAATTTTGAAATATTTTTGTGAATTTGAATTTTATAATATAATGTTCTTCCATTGTACAATAGCCCGATAGCAGAAACATCTCGACGTTGTTGCGTTCGTCACCGGTCAATAGCTTGATGGAAATATAAGTAGGGGAATGTGAGGCAAAGTGAAATAGTTAGGATAGTAGACCTATTTCAAAATGAACGCATTGGAAATGTGTTCTGAAAATTACTTTATATAAAGATTGAAAATGTACTTTGTGTGACAACTAGCGTTGAAATATTATTTTTAATTTTTCGCCGTTATTTTGCACCTTCAAAAAAAGCTAGAAATTTTTCACCTTAAAAAACCAAGGGGCAACGTGAAAAATGCAACATTTTAACACTGAAAAATTTTCTATTTGATGATTGACAGAAATTTTCATCAAATGGAAGTGTAAATGAACGAATAAATGACTTATTAATGAAAAATAAACGAACAAGTAAGGAAACGAGTAAATGAACTTATTAATGTATGAGAAAAAGAAATGAGTGAATAAAATAGAGAGCGAATAAGAAAATCAGTAAACGAATGAATAAATAAGTGAATTGATAGGTAAAAGAGTGTAAATTAAATATTAAATAAAGAAATATGTAGGTGATTAAAAAAATTAATGCATAGATAAACGAAATGAACTATTTCGCTTTGCCCCATCCACTTTGCCCCGCATGTACCTGACAAATTACATTGTACGTTTAAAATCGAAATTTGCTTAATATAAACCAAATAAGGACTGTACTGGACACCAGCAGATCACAATTAATACTTAAGATAATAATTACAAAAAAATTATAATTGTGTCATAACAAAAAATAGTTTCGAAAAAACACAAATACAATAAGTGTATCAAATTTTGAAAAGGACTTGTATAATTTTTTCGTTGATCATTATACAGGGTGTCCACTCCAATCGTGGACCAATAGCTAATTTCTAAACCGTTAGAGATAAGCATATAGTTCATTTAGGAAAAAATCTCCAAATTACGAAAGGAATTTTGGGTCTATTCAATGTTTTTCAAAAAATCAAATTTTGAAAGAGTTACGAAATTTAAATTTTTATACAGCCCCCCAGTCCTATCAATCATATTTAGTAAAACATTCTTGACACTGTAACGTTTAAAACTAAAAAAAAATCACTCTTCTACCACAAAAATTGACCGAGTTATGACGTTTTGAAAAATCAAGATTTTGAAGGATTTCGCATACGATCCCTTAGGTGATCTCTCGATGACGTCATGAAACAATGCAAAATCTTGATTTTTCAAAACGTCATAACTCGGTCAATTTTTGTGGTAGACGAGTGATTTTTTTTTTAGTTTTAAACGTTACAGTGTCAAGAATGTTTTACTAAATATGATTGATAGGACTGGGGGGCTGTATAAAAATTTAAATTTCGTAACTCTTTCAAAATTTGATTTTTTGAAAAACATTGAATAGACCCAAAATTCCTTTCGTAATTTGGAGATTTTTTCCTAAATGAACTATATGCGTATCTCTAACGGTTTAGAATTTAGCTATTGGTCCACGATTGGAGTGGACACCCTGTAGATCTATCTATTAGATCTATCTATTTGTTGACAGGAATAGACTGCAAACTGGGAAAATATTTTGCCGTTTCACTTTGCCCCGCTATTTCACTTTGCCCCATATTCCCCTACAAACTTGCATAAAAGCTCTTATAATACTTCACGCAGTCTTTTATTGAGGTACAAAAACACTTGAATACTTAAAGAGCAGCTTCAGTCGAGAAACATGACAATTCGTAACATGGACGATTTTGTTTTGTGTCAACATCTGTTATAAACTAAAAATCTATAACGTAAAAAGCTATTAAACGAATTTTATGTAAAAATTCATTTTTTACCATGTTTTAAATAGTAATATAAGCAACCAGTACCATAAATTTTCATTTCAATTTAAAACTTTTTATGTGGTCAGTCTCTAAAATTTTGATTGCATTTTTTGAATAGTCTGCTGGTCCTTTGAGTATGGCAGTAAAAAACAGCTGAAATATATGGTAAGATCTAAATGCCTTAAGTGCTCATTGTATGGAAGACCTTTGAGAACAAATGTCTGTGGTGTTACAATAAATAGTATATTAGTGTTTTAAAACACCAACTACGCTAAGTATACTCAACTCAACGAAAAGTAATTGAATCATTAGTACTAAAACTTATTCACAATCTATAACTACTAATATTCAGAGCTGAATATACACACATAAAATTTAAATTATTAATCTATACTACATTACTGACATTTCTAAAACTTATGTTTATAAATTTAACAAGCTAAAATGAATCTACATTTGAAAGGAGAATTCTTCGGATTGCATGAAGCATAAAGACAACGAGTTAGAGCTATGCAGTGTTACTCTAACTTTGACTTGGATCACATCAATTTTGATTGAAAAAAAAACTTAACTTAAATCCTCCTTTTATTACCCCTTTTACCCTCTCCCCCATGACATAAAATTTCTCCAGTCGCTCACAAATATGCGTATTATCAAAATTTCCTTGAATTGACTATGTCGTTTATACAAATATTTTTCGAATATTAAGAACTATTTTAATTTATTTATCGCTTTCCAGGAATATAATAATATTAAAGACTGTGCGTATCTAGCTTAGCACGTGTATTCATCATTGTAAATTTATTTTATTAGAAATTCGTCACAAATGTGATCAATGTAAATTTAGTTTATCTTTGTTTTCATTGGGTAGGTAATGTCACATTTTGCATGACCATTTAAGCATTTATGTCAGTCAAAAAAATTTACGAAGCAATTTTTTATTTAAATATATTTAAAAACTAAAATATCAACGGAATTATTTGAGGTTTGAATTAAAAAATATATGAAAAAAGGAGAGGGTACAGAAAATCATCACTAATTATAAAGATGGGATTTACTTTAAACTGCAATAAATATGAACACCTATAAACAATGAAATCCCAAGTCTTAAATTTGTATCATGTTTTAATATTTTGATGAAATTGTATTACTAGCTCTGAATTAATATTGCAGTGAATCTTTATGGTGATGATTTGGTGTAATGATGAATTTTAACACGCATAATTAATGCAGTAAAACCTTGAATCTATTACATTGAAGTAAATGTTGTGAATTTACTGTACGTTGACTTGAAGCAGTAAATTTCTATTACGTTGAATTTGTAGTTATAATAAATTATAGTTTGCTGATTTTATAATGGGTTAAACTGATGCAAAACAGCACGTTGTTCACGTTTGTTTTAAATCATCAAAAAAAAAAAAAAAATCTCTTCCCAAACATGAATTTTTCATAAATGAAACTCACTTTCAAAAAGAGAGTTTGTTACTTTAACTTCTCAAAATGTGAAGAATTCTTCTTCCACTATAAATCACATGACAGTATTTGGTACTCATGCAAGCATTAGTATAGGGTGAAAAACTATCTCAACAAAAACATCAAAAATATTTAAAACAGTACAAAACATCATGATCAAAAACTGATTTCCGAAACAAAAACTTCATCAAACACCTGAAAAGTCAAAAAGAAGTTTATACGAATGGTAAAATTCATATGCATAGTAACAAAAATATATATCAGTGATTCAGATCTTGAGCGGAAAAAAGTAAGGATCCAACTTTAATGAACATCTGAAAATTTAAAGAGGTTTTAAGAGTCAGTGTTTTCGAGGAATTCACTACTTTCTGCACTTCGAAAATATTATGAATTTAATTTGCTTTTAGCAGGTTTTAACCTTTCATTGTATGCAACATTTTTAATGTCAGTTTCAGTGTGAATATAATGCACATTGCTGGTCTGGCCAGTAAATGAAATATGATTTGATTTGAACGATAGTGTGAAAATTGATTTGTAGATAATCAGAAAGATGTTTAGCTATCTGGTTTATTTTGCGAGAACTTACCTACTTTTTTCTTCTTTTGTGAAAGTTCCATTTAAAATGAGATCATTATGAAATATCTTGCTTTGATGAAATTCAGAGTTTGCTATTTTGATGCAGTTACTTTTAGCATAAATAAGTAAGATTATTGCAGAAATAGAAAAGCCAATTCGCAGCATAGAAAATATTCACGGCAGTGAAAAATAAAGAAAAATAGACGAAATCTAAAATTTTACGAGGCAGCTTGATAAATACAATACCTATGCTCTACTTATTTAAGAAAGTAAAAATTAATTGGAACAAAATACTTAAAAAATAGTTAAGAATTCTCAAGTCAATTAATTTAAAGTCATCGTTGTTTTGGTAATTGATTGTTAAAGTTTGCTTATTATACGCGTGATGTAAACTAACATACAAGAAAAAAATTAACTTTATTTTAAAAAATACGATCTGTTGTAGTTTCAATTAATTTTTAGTAAGTTAGGAGGTTTGTTTTGTTCCTTGAAATCAAAACTACTAATAAAAATAACTGAACAAACTAAGCAAAACAAGTAGCTGAAAACAAAATTCTGTTTCATATTTCAAAACCTTTTCAGTCAAAAATAGTTAAAACTAAAACGTTCAAAAATCTAATTCTCTATAAAAGAAAAATGTAAGCGTTTAATAGGCTGAGCGCAGGACAAGCACACACACATACGGACATATGACACATAGAGGACAACACAAAGCAGGACACATATATTTTTGTAAGGGGAGGAAACAAAAGGACAAAAAGTTTTGGATGGTCAAAAAGTGAAGTCCAGAAGTGACAGTATTTTGGGATGTGTGAGGCTGAGCATTAAACGAATGAAGTCAAGGGTCAAACCTCATCCAATCCGTAAAGGTCTACTTTCGCCAGCGTTGGCCAATCAGGAATGACATCTGCTAAAGATAATCTTCGTATCAACAGAGGGGGACTGTTCTCCTGCAGTCAATCAACATGTATGTTTTGAAAATACACATTGCTACAGCACTTAGCAATCACATGTCTAAATCTAAACACACAGACACAAAACACAGAGTTGCCAGCTTTTAATTGAATAATTATTGTAGCAAACAAAGAAGGAGGTGTAAACATTATAGTGATGTGCTAATATAAATCGCTCTAAACTCTTGCATGACATAAAATATGTTTTGAAATCGAGTCATTGGTGTTTTTTTTTTTAACTAACAGAAGAGATGTTTTATACCTATTACTATGTTTTGGGAAAACTGAGATATTTTCCATGTGGTTGGAATCTGTTAGTTTCCTAACAGTAAACTTGTACTTGGGAAGAATATAAGCTATATCACTTCAATCTTTACGCTTAAGTACAACATGCTTTCTTTTCCCTTACGGTTCTTGTCGTTAATGCGTATTTAGCACAATGTCCAGTTTTGTCACTCTTGATATATTCACAGCTCAATCAATTAATATGCTCTTATGTGACCACCAATCAAGTGCTTACTGGTTATTACTGGTTTTAAAGGAAAAGGAGTATGTTTCTTGGGAAGTAATCTTATATGCTATTTCTCAAGCCTGTTTTCTGTTACTACGCCATATCTTCCTTATTTCTTTATCAAATTGCATGATTTATCTCTCATTTCGTAGCTTATCGTGATTGCTACTGACAAAAAACCGACCCAAGATCTAAAAAATGTATTTTTTTTCCTTCGCTAAAAAGTTTTTTTTTTTTTTTGAGCAGAATTCTAATCCATATTCCACCATCAAAAAATTACTTCTCAAAGTTTTTTTTTTACATCATAATTTTCGTAACATACTTTCTGTTATTAAAAACAAATTTAAAAAACAGTTTTTTTCTATTTTTTCTGATACATTTCTTTAATAAATAGCATCCGAAAATTAAGACGCATTAGCGCGGTTGGTAGAGCATTGTTCAAAAAATCGAAAGGTATGAGTTTGAATCTGAGCCGAAAATATTTTATTTTTTTCATCTTGACGTTAGGTAACATCAACGTCAAAAATTACTCTAGAAATACTATAAATGTTTCATTTAATAAAACCTTTGTTGATTAGTGTAATTGGTTACGATTAAGACCTTGAAGGGGTCAAACGCGTTCTTCATATAATTTCAAAATCAAATGTAAAGTTTTAATGGGTGAGAATTTCTTTGGAAATGCAAAACAGCAGATAAACTGTTTAATATGTTAAAATAATAATTTATTTCAGACAGATTTTCAGGAAGAAGCAATTGCTAGTAACATAAATTAATCAAAGCTGTATACGACTTTTGGCAGCTCTTCTAAATATTTTAAAAATAATACCGAGAGAAAAAATAGTATTAGAAATTACTGGCAACTCAACATATACATGCAAAACACAAATGACATTTTATAGAAAATTATGACAGAAAAAATAATAGCTTGTTCAATGCAAAGACGCTTTAGTATGAAAAGATCCCAAGTATAATGCAATTTATTTTACGACTCTTGTTTAAACATTAATATTTTAATAATTTATAATTTTGCATCTATTGAACTTCTAATACTTTCAATTGTTTATAGTGTGTAAATTTAAATACATACCATTTTCTGACATAAGCCTGTTGATGCATGAAAAATAATTGAAACAGTTTTGAGACAAATAACATACAGCCCAAATTTCATTGGAAATTATGCAAAAGACCTAATTTAGTACCTACTTAAAAATCGTTGATACGTAGAAATAAAAATTTGTAGATTAAACTAAAGGGTCATTCCATAGAAATGTTAACCTCAGCCGAAGAAAAAAAAATACCGAAGGGAAAAAAGTATCAAAAAAGAAATAAATAAATAAATAAATAAAAATAATACAACATAAGAAGAGAAAAAAAAGTGAAAAAGTATTGTAATTATCACTGAGCTTAGCCCTAATAAATAGTTTGTAGTCTGTTTACTGCTTGTTTTGCGATGGTTACGTTAGTTACGTTAGTCACACTCCATCTTGAGTAAAAGTGATACTTAAAATTAAAAAAAATAAGATTTAATAAATGTGTTTTATGTTTTTAAAAGCCAACTTTACACATTTTTCAAATACATCATTCAATTTTTAACACTTGCTTAACTTTGAGAAATTTTTGCCTCACAACATGAGCATTAATTTTCAGGGTTGCAAAAATGTTACGTTAGTCACGCTGCGATTTTGGCTGAAAAAATATCTGCTTTCAGTAATTTTTCTTTAAATTCTTAGCAGAAATGATACATAGATACCATGTACATTGTAAATACCCCAGCATAACTAAAAAATATTTTTTATTCTTTAAGTTACACGTAAAAACAGTTACAAAATCAGCTCTGAATGTTACAATAGTCACTATGGAATGACCCTAAACTGTCTAGCAGATATTTCTTTTTTAAAGGTAAAAAACGCGTCATATCCCATTACAATATAGATCAACTGAGTGCGGAATTTAGAATTTAATTTCTTTTTAACATCTTTCAGAAAATTCGTACTTTCTACAAAAAAAAAAAAGTTGGGCATTTTCAAACAGCCAAATGATCAAATTTTATAACAAAAAAAAAAAAAAAAAAAAAAATAAATAAACAAAACGAGTTAAAACAAAAACTCTTCTAAACAATAACAAGCCATTAAAAGGTTTTAAAAATACATATTAAAGGTGCTCGAAATTTAAAAAATATTCTTATAATGTAGTAAATTTATTTATGGCTAAAATAAAAACCACTGCTGTATTTTTAGGATCAAAGTACACATTTATGTAATCTATAAAATTTATCTACAGAGTCTAACAAAAATTACAAAGTTTAGGAGCTAGGAAATTTTTTTACAGCCATAAAAAATATTTCTTACAGTTCATATTGATTTGTTTTATCATTCAGAATTAACCCCAATCTATTTTTTGTCTTCCTGGCGTCCTGGCGCCTTTGATTTGTCGGATCCTGGCTAATTATGTATAATAATGTTATCATGCATTGAAAACTGCAATTATTCCTAATTGGAAATGCTTGGAACCCCACAAAATTTCCCCTTTCAAAACTTCATTTTTTACTTAGATAGTGAACATTTTAATGAAGATTTTATAAAAAGATTAAAATGTTAATGATGCAGAAGGCATGAAATTTACATTAAAGAAAATAAATAAGTACAAAATGCTGTTGCACAAAGTTATTTGCAAAAAAAAAAGAGCTTCTGTACTTAGATTCTAACACTATTTCACACAGCATTCAGACCAAATTCCGTGCTTAAATTACTTTAAGTTGAATAACTTTAAAGAGTAGTGACATGACATTTAAATAAAAGAAATCAGAATACCTATCTTCTAATTTAAGGCCCTATTCAAGAAAAAAATAGTAGCATTTAGTTTCAGAGTGACTTCAGAACTTCTCCTTCAACACCTTCTGTTTGCGGAATTTCTGTAAGGAGGCGGTATGAGGGAAAAGTTATAATGTCACTCCTAATGGCTTACGCGATACGTAGCTTTATTAATATAATACTACAGTGAAGCACCGTTTATACGTTTTTCAAGGGATCGTGAGAAAAAAACGTATAAATGAAAAAACGTATAAATGAAAATTATAAAAAAATAAGAAAAAACGAATATTTGTAGTTGAAAGTAACTTAAGGGTTATAAGAAAAAATAAAATAATGAAATACAATGACATGAAGCATGTAATACTAACCTTTTCTAGAATTAATTTACATCTACTACTTCTCATATTCATCCGGACTGACGTTCAAAGTATTTCGTTATTTTAGGCTGTAAGTCTCTTTTGGAATGCACAGAAAAAAGTTCTTTGTTTATAGTTAAAAGTGCCATTTTAACGTTATCAGTTAACTCACTACTAATGAGATTGTCTTGCATGGTGTTAAAACCCTATAAAGCTTGCTGAAAACTTGGCAGTGGCTTTTCGAAGCAATTATCCTCTTCTTCGCTGCTGGATTCTTCACTATCGATCATTTCGTCGATTGTTAGAAGTGAACATGTTCTGAATCGCAGTGAACGAAGTCATGAAATGAAGAAACTTCATTTACATTTGACCAGTTTTCAGGGAGAGCAAAATCAGTAACTTCGGTGATTTCAATAGGGCCATCCACTGAAGACAAATCCACCAATGGTGAAGTAGTTTTTTTATCGTTTTCGGTAAAACATCTGCCCAAGCCCAATCTCGCTCCTTTTGACTCAGATTTTAAAAAACGTATAAATGAAACTGCGATTTCAAGAAAGCGTATAAAAGAAATTTTTTAACCTTAATACGTATTGGACTCTGCCGGGACCGAGAGTAAAAACGTATAAACGATAAAAACGTATAAAAGAGAAACGTAAAAACGGTGCTTCACTGTATTTAATTATAAATGGATTTTTAAAACATGTTTTTTTTCTCATAAGCAAGGCCTGATTCTTAGTTACTCAAGCCTAACTTTTATGTTGGTACTTTCTAGCATAATTGTCTAGTAGTCGATTTAGAGATTTTAGCTTATCCATTGTTGTTATTACTGGAAGTACAAAATATTAGTTTTTTAAATAAAGCATTTAATATAAGGTAAATGTTACCTTAAATTTTGGGGTGCTCAATATTATTAAGATTAACTATTTAATGTTCCATGTTTAGTAATTTCCTCACTCTTATAGTTATTAATACCATATGCAGTCGCATATACGACTCAAAGTTGACCTATTAAGAGAATGTTTTAAAAAACTCAAATTTAGTGAATAAATTGAATATCATTTCTCTGTAGATGACGTTTTTCATTATAATCATGGAATACTAAGAGGTATGCTCAATGTTGATGCAGAACAACTATCATACTCATTGTTTTGCATCATCGTATCGCATCGTAACTCATTGAGTGCAATAAAAAATGGATTCTTAGAAATAATCAATAATTAGGCAAGATTCATTAATAAATTTATGTTTACAAAAACAAAAGTTTTGAAGCTAGTGACCTCCATAGATTATTATTTTCTGTCTTTAAAGGCTCTGAGATTTGGTGTAGATGATTTACTTTTCCCAAAACTGTGCATAATTTTATTCATCCTTCCCATCATTTAAAAATATTTTTAAAAGACTCCGACTTGTGGAGGAGTTTATGCGGAAAATCATATTTTAGCTTCATATTTAAAATACATCAAGAAATTTTAAATTTTATGCAGTTGAGCAAAATATCTTTCTACCTTTGTTTCCCTTAAAGATGGACGTCGCTCCTTCTCAGGCGGTTTTAAATTATAATTTGGATCTTCTTGCTCTTCTTTCCATTTGGCATATTGTCTGAAGAAGAAAAATGTAATTAAACAATGCTTATTTCCTTAAAAATATATTAACATGTAATATTTCAAGTGATGTGTGTGTGTGTAGTTTTTTTTTTTTTTTTTTTTTAGACCGCCTATCCATTAATTTAATGGAGTCGAGATAAAATTATTCTTCTATTAGTGTTTTTTGCGGGGGGGGGGGGGGGGTAAAGCGAAAGGGTGTTGAAATAAATTGTAAGCGTATGAATAAATAACATTGTGGAAAAAAAATTTCAATGATTTGCTTACGCGATCAATTAGACTTATTTTCAATTATGAGTTTACTTGAAAAATTTATTCTTCTAAAATTTAATAAAAACAGCTCAGACTTGGACGTACTTTGTATCTCCTGTCTTTTTCCTTTGTTTGTGTGAATGTGTTCTCGTGTTGTGATTGGTTGCCTACACTTAAACGGGTCATTAAGACATGTGTGTACTGTAAAAGTCGGGTTTTACACCAAATTACGGTACAGTTGAAAAAATGAAGCAGCGCGGCCCAAATTGCCTACCTAGCTGGTACAAGACAACATTAACAACAACTAGTAATGATTTTTTTTTAATATTTTTATTTTTCAAGCTTGAAATACAAAAACGGATATTAATGAATGAATAAAAAATAGTGCATGTATGCACAGGTAAGGATTATGTTTAAACAGACCTTTAAACGAATGATAAAAAACTACACCCTTTAAATTATGAATTCAAGCTTCTGTTCCAATGTTCCAAAGACCATACATACTAAACAACGCAATAAAAATAATATTTTATAGAGATGCAGAATTAAGTGGAAACAATATAAAATTTACTATTAAAAATCAATAGATGCATTGTTTTAAAACAGTGATTGTAAAAGTGCAAATGATGATGGTAAAAGTTGAAGATACGAATGATTTGAGAATAGAAAAAATAAATTTGCATACTAACCTTTTTTTCAGCATTGCCCTGAAATCCATGCCACTTTCATCTGAAAAACACAAAATTAATAACTTCACAAGAGATAATATAAGAAAAATGACAACAAATTGGTCAATATGAGACACGAGCTTCAATAAATTTGATGAAGCATTAAATTTCACTCTTATCATTGTATAATATATATAGGTCAGTTTTACTTAGTAGAAGAGATACTTGCGACTTCAAAGTTGAAAGTTTGCTGCTATTTAAAAGAATCATTTATCAGGTGAAAATAGCACTTACCGCTGACGAACAAACTAACTTCCTGTGTGTCTTCTCCGACTTCGTTGTAGGCCACAATTTTGTACTTTCCTTCATCCTTAGCTTGTGCTTTTCGTATGCATAGGGCTACAGTATTGGTGTTGCCATCAGTGAAGATTTTGTAACGGCCTCCTTCAAAGATTTCTGAAATTCCTTTCCAAAAATGGAATTGTGGAGCTGGATTTCCTTCCACTTGGAATGATAAGTAAGCAGTTGCACCTAAAAGGATGTGAGGGATCTTAGTTTTATCTTTGACTGAATTGTCTCGTGAAAGTAAACCACAACCGATTATTATGTAGAAAATTGAATTTTTAATCCTTTTTTTATCAAGTAGGTATCAAATTAAAGTTAAACTTCATTCTATATTTTGTGTTGCTATAAATAAAACAATATGTCGCTTTCCGCTTCAGACTTTTTTGCTCCTAGAACATTCGTATTATGAACTATTGAACGACGTTCATTACGAACTAATGAATTATGAATTAATTGCTCACCTATTTCATTTTAGCATAAAATAAATTTTTATATTCCCATGTGGATAAAATTCATTCAAAAAGTTTTTAGATCCTTGTTGTATAAATAAGTACCCGGGCAGTGCCGGGTAATAATCTAGTTAGTTCATAAGAGAGAGAGTATATAAAGAAACTTGTTTTAATCGTATTCTCAAAGCTCAATCTAGAAAACAAACAAGCAAACAAGTAAGAACGCTTCAGCTCCCAAAAATAGATAAAAATATATTTTCATGCAACACATACAAAAATAAAAATTCAGAATGCATCGATTCGATTTCTTGTCATGATGTGGAAATTACAAAGTCACCTTTTACACGTAATTTAACAACACACTATTTACAAAGATTACTGGAAGCTGAGAATTTAAATACGATTTCTAAATGCGCTTTTTTTAAACTTCCATTCAATATTCAATCAATTGAAAAAGCTGTGAAATAGGTCACAAGCTCTTCAAAATTGGTATGTGGGTTGGAAAAGAAACAGGTTAGTAAAAACGAGGATATCTAACTGGAATATTTGATCAATTTACAACACAAAGATTCAATTTAGCTGTTAAAGACGTATCTATGAAATGTAAATACGTGCTCGCATTGGTTGGAAGGAAGAACTCACGTATAGGACTCAAAGTGCGGTCAATTCCTCGTGGTGAGTTCTGGGTAGTTTCACATGAGCTGGCGAGGAGTTGCATGGTTCAAAGTAATAACAAAATGAATAAAAACAGGTTTAAAGATACTTCAAGTGAATATTGAGCGGAAATACGGACCTAAAAAATGTTGAAAATATCAGAGATTTTGGGAAATTTGATAACCTTTGAGTGTAATGCACGAACTTAAATCATAATCTAAAATGGTTTGAAAAAATTCCTTGTATATTTCAAACCTTTTTCTTTCATTTAGTAGCCACCCGTTACTAGTTTTATCATTTGCAATATTTTTTAAAAAAATTTGAAAAAAAAAATCTAAAATAAATCAAAATTTCAAAACTTTAGGCCAAATGCGCAGACTAAAGATGACGTCGCAAAAGTGAAATATTTTACAGAATTGTTACTTAGCCTCATTCACAGTAAACGAAAGGTACCCGCTTACGAAAATCAAAAATACATTTTTTTTTTCGCTCCACCCTAATAGACAAGCAAAAGTGGCATTCTAAGCCAAAATAATTCAATCATAGGTCTGTCGCAATCAAGTTTGAATACTTGAGTAATTCTGCAGGTATATTCAAATTTGAAAAGATTTCGCAGAATGCAGATTTCTAAGTAATTTTATAATAGCATCACATAATCTTTTTCCGGCAAAAATGTCAAGTTTTGAATCGAACAATCGTCCATTTAGGAGAAATTTAAATAATCTTCTAGTTTAAAGAATCTGCATAAATGTAAAAATTCCTGCAAAGTTTTAAATGTACAAAATTCTCGATTATTGAATCTTCAAATTGCAACACCTTTTACTTAGATAATACTATACTACCATATTGTTTGTATTATTATTATCTACAGGTTTATATGTAACCTTCGAGGAAACTCGATGAAGGTATCTCAACATAAGTCAGATCTTAGAGAGACTATTTGTAAACGTTCCCATTGTGTACAGTTGAATCGAAAGTAACTCGAAGTACGGTAAAAATTGCCATCTCCAAAACGTTTGCTCAACAGCATACAGCAAATAACAAAACCTCAGTCCACATTAAAGTGCAAGGTTTTACATGTTTAAACTGAATTGTTACCTTCAACAGCTGAGTAATTCTGTTGGAAATCAATGATGGAAGGCGCGCATTTTTCATTATCTGGAAGGGGCTTCAATGGCGTGCAGGGTTTGTCGATCATCTCTTGAAGCTCAGATACACTAAAAATGCATGTGTAAATACATTACTTCAAAAGAACAATAAATAATCCATTTTTCAATTCAATTAATGCGTCAATAAAATGGTTACATTCTTAACATATTTCACGTAGTTTATTAAATTTAAACTTATTGTTATCTTTTTTACCGATTCCTATTTTAATGCTACTTGTATACTGCCATGCTAAGCACAAAAGTCGTATCTGCACTTTTTAACACAATTGAGTTATCGCCACCAGGTGGCCCTTTGTGACGTATTTTACCTAAATACAAAATTATATGGTCATTTGAAAACGGGGAATATTTTTTTAAAAATTCTGAAAAAGTTTCATCGGAATCAAATACATGGTGGCGCAAAACTTTAAAGATTAATATCTCAGTTCGAGCTCGACTGCAGATACCACTTTTGCTCTTAGCACGGCAGTAATATTGGAGACTTTTTATATTGTTGTTTTACTTTACATTTATTTCATTGAATTGACAAATGAGGCAGCCAGAAGCCCTCTTCACGTTTTGAGTTAAACACGCGCAAAGTTCAAATTCTCGGTAGGTTTTAATTGAAAAGTGTTTCTGAACCATGTTGTGTTGCAGCACCTTTCAGGAGTAGGGGAATGTGCGTCAAAGTTAAATAGTTAAGTGAACACACCTGTTTCAAAGTGAAAAAATCGGAAATTTGTTTTGAAAACCAGTGTACATAGAGAAAGAATAATGTATTTTGAAATACAACTAACGTTGAAATGCTCTTTTTTATTTTTGGTAATTATTTTGTGCCTTCAAAAAAAAGGCGGAAAATATTCACCTCAAAAAACCATAGAGTAAAGTGAAAAATACAATATTTCTGTAACGAAAAATTTTCTATTTGAAGAGTTACAGTAATTTTCATCAAAGAAATACGTAAATAAACAATTAAATGTATTATTATCGCAAAAAGGAACGAACAAATGAATAATATATGAAAAATCTCATATGAAAAATCTCATATATTAAATATTTAATATATGAGAAAAGAAATGAGTGGATAAATATGGAATAAATCACAAAATAAGTGAATGAATGAATAAATAGGTGAATTAATGAGTAAAAGAATGTGAATAAATTAATAAATGAAGAGATTCAAACATGATTTAGTAAATGAATGCATTATTAAACGAAATGAGCTAATTCACTTTGCCCCTCCTGCACTTCACTAATTACATTGAATATTTAAAATTAAAATCTGCTTAATATAAACAAAATAAGGCCTGCACTAAACACAAGTAGATCTCAATTAATAGTCAAAATCATGAACACTAAAATTTTATCATTTTATAATAAAAAGAAATATTTTTGAAAAACAAGGAATATTACAGTAACGGTATCAACTTTTGAAAATCACTTGTATTATTTCGTTGATGTTCGGATCTATTTATTTTTTTAAAAGTATCAATTATATGTCAAGGAACCTAGTTCAAGTTTGCTAGATAGACAGCGCTGCAAACTGCGAAAATACTGTACCATTTCACTTTGCCCCACATTCCCCTACTAATATATAAACAGATGATACTTTCTTATATCATTTATAATAGTTTTTAGCAAATTTCTAATTTTTGCACATGAGTTGCGCTTTTTCCAAATTTTCTAAATAAGAAAAAGTTTTAGGAGGTCACAGTGACCTCTCATCAGGTTACTCCAGAACCAATAAAAAGTAAAAGTTGCAAGCAATAATTTGGTACATAGTGTTTAGTTAGAGAATGAAATTAAAATAATTTTCAAAACAACTCGGAAAGCCCCAGGTTTTTCCTCAAAACCCGTGTTTTTCAAACCCGGCTAATTACCTTCTTACCCGGATTATCCGGATATTCCATCCTTTGGATTGCCTTTGGTCCACTAAGTTTGGCTGTACAATGTATCCACTAGGTTTTGTAATGAAATAATATTAGTTTATAGTATTACCTGACTCGTCTAACATCAATACTTTTTCTTCGTTTTTGCGTCTGGACTTCTAACATTTCACCAGGTCGTAATTTTTTCGTTTTACCAGTTTCGTCAACTACTAGACCTTTCTATTTTGAAAAGAGAGTGTTGAATTAGTATGGCATAATTACACTAACAATGAAAGCCTTGGGGAAAGGCAGCTCAAAGTAGATTGACATTTTTTATATTCACTAATGGTGGAAACAGTCGCTAGCAGTTACCATCATTGCTGGGTACTGGAGACTCTCTCTCTTATTTAATACTGTGTCAAAATTGTGGAGGTAAAAGTCCCACTACACATACAGTTTGCTGTGGCATTTAAACCCGAAAAAGTTGATGCGGTGGTAGGTGGAATATTAAAAATGGTGATTGATTGCATTATTTGGGAAAAACTTTAAAGTTCACATAACGAAGTTATTTTTTTGTAGCCTTATATTTTTCGATTACAATCCATTACATATCACTTATGTCTCTGAAAAAACTGCTTCTGTCAGTTTCATAAAATAATTTCTCTTGCCCGTACTGTTTATTCACTTTACCGCTATAGTGGGTAGAAAAAACTTATTTCTTCCTATTTGTGTCAATTCTCTGTCATGTAACTTTTGCATCTGAAACAATGTTACTATATTGTTAGATATCGACTAAAACTGATTTCATAAAATTTGTCAAACCTTAAGTTATCCACTATGAGCAACTTTCCCCTAAGCATTGGGGTATAATTTTACACAAAATTCCAAATTATAGCATTAAAAATATCTGCATGTTAAGTTTTAAAATTCAAAACAGATAAAATAAATTTAAACACTTATACGCTTACCTCAATAATTTTAAATATTATGAATACAACATAGATTAAAATAAACGTCATATTATATATATATATATATATATATATATATATATATATATATATATATATATATAATTACGGTTTGTTTTAAAAGAAGTATAGTTAATGTAAAATTATTCAACAAAAATTCCATATGTATGTTTAAATATTTTGTGCAGCAAATATTTCTTTTTGTAATAAACCGTTTTTTCGAGCTGAATTTGTACTGATAAAAGTCTTCATTGTGACCTCAAAACACGTGTATGCATTTTATTTTTCTACTTATATTTTTGAGATCATATATTATTACCAAAATTACATTGAGAGATATAAGATTTCCTAACCCTAATATATTCATATGAGTACACCTTTTAATTTCTTATGACTTTCCGTAAATAAGGATTACTTGGACCCTAGGGGGTTACTTGAGCCCAACAGTAAAATGATAAAATCTGGGTTTGGTACTAGCGTTAGAGACTGCAGAGTGCTTCTACCTAGTGCAAAAACGAGGAACTACATGCAAATCTTCAACTAATAAGTATCAAGCCCACATTTTATCATTTTCTGTACTGGGCTCAAGTAACCCCCTAGAGTCAAAGTAACCCTGATTTACGGTATATAATTGTACGGTTATTACTGGATTTGTAGAAGCACATTTCAAACCCTTCTTTTCACAAATGAAAGTATTATTTACTTTAAAATAAAAAGTGAAATGAACTTTAACTATTAATAACCAAAAGTATTTTAGATATGTATATGTTACTGGCAATGTATTAAGTACGGCATTCTGTACGATATCTGAAAAAAAGCCATCTATACAACACCTTCAGGCATTCTATACATGTTACCGACGCCATTTTTCGAATATTCTGTACAATGCCAGATTTTATTTCATTTCGCTGCTATGTACTATACATTACATGAACCAGCAAACTGATGTGATATGTCAACAGTACGTCATGATTACCTTAGGTATAAAAATAACACACAATGAAAAGCGTATAAAAAAGTCAGGTTATTCGTTCATTAACAATGTAATGTGTTTGCATTAATCGAATCTTTTTATGGGTAAGTTTATGTGTCCTTCCTAATAATGTATAATGTATATATCACTAATAACCCTGTTAACTTGCGAACAATTACATTTTGCAAATTTAAATGCATTTGTTTCAAAAAAATAAATAAATAAATTTCTGTATGTATGGATGTATGTATGAATGTATGCATAGATATATATATACAGGGACGTCATTTCAAGTTTTTCCAGGGGGGGGGGGGCAAAGGGTCCAAACACAATGCAATTTCATCGGAAAACATTCTAAATCACGCACACTTATATGTAAATGCATTGATTTCTCAAAGCCAGGGGGGGCAATTGACCCCCCCTTGCCCCCCTAAATGACGGGCCTGTATATATATATATATATATATATATATATATATATATATGGTGTCCACTCCTATTGCGGCCCAATAGCTAATTTCTAAACCGTTAGAGATAAGCATATAGTTCATTTTGGAAAAAATCTCTAAATTACGAAAGGAACTTGGGTCTATGAAATGTTTTTCAAAAAATCAAATTTTGTAAGAGTTACGAAATTTAAATTTTTATACAGCTCCCAGTTCTATCAATCATACTTAGTGAAACATTCTTGACACTCTAACGTTTAAAACTAAAAAAAATCACTGTTCAACGACAAAAATTGACCGAGTTATGACGTTTTGAAAAATCAGATTTTATTTTGAGAGGCTAGGTTAGTGGGGTAAGGAAGAAGGCGATTTGGGAGGTGCATGGCAGGAATTTAGGAGGGTAAGAGTAGGGCAGGGGGGGAATATAGGGAGGTGGGAAGGAGATAGGAAGGCTTTTTATAGGGGAGGGCGAAGGATAGCGATGGATGGGGATGCTAGAATTCAGGAGCTGAATGGGGAAGTATGTAAGTAGAGGATCAAAGGAGGAGGAACTTGGGGATCTCATGGAAAGGAAAGGGAGAAAGGACGGGATATGGACCAGGGTTGGAAGGGTATGGACACTTCTAGGAGATATATGTAGGCTTGAGGGGATAATACAGTAGGGGAGGGGAGAGGGATGGAGGAAAACGGGATATTAAGGGGGTAGGATGGGGAAGGATAGCTGGTACAGGGTGAGTGATCGGATCAGGAAAAAGGTGATAAGGAGGATATAGGAAAGGAGGGAAAATCCCCCAAAGGAATGGGTATAGGATAGGCAATAGGGGAGGAGGAGGAAGGGAAGGAAGGACAACAGGAGGAAGGGGGAACAAGGAGGGAGGAACAGCAAAGACCCACAGGTGGGGGTGGAGCGTGCAGAAGAGGAAGTTACATTTTTGCAAAATTTAAAATGCGATGTGGAAGAAAATAAATAAAATATGAAAATGCGTAATTAATGTATGGGATAGGATGTGGTATGTCATGATATGCGGGTAGAGGAGCTAAATAGTAGGTATAGGAGTATGACAGGAGGACGTCATTTCAAGTTTTATTCTAAGGGGGGGAAGCATAGGATGGAGCGGACAGGAAGCTAGGAGCGGATAAGGTCATTCAGGAATGTAGGCGAGGGTGGAGGAAGAGCAGTCTGGGGAGGATCAAGGATAAGGATTATGGAGGGAGGGAGGGTAGGGGGCTAAGAGGACGGATAAAGGAGATAAGGAAAGGAGGTGATGCACAGGGGGCAACGGGTACATGGAGCGGGTGAGGAATGAGGCGGGCAAAAATAGGGGGAATGGATTCCCAAACGGACAATGCACATTTCATCGGGATGGAAACATTCTAACATCACCGCACACCTTATATGTAACAACGCTCATTGATAAATCATTGATAACTCTCCCACAAAACTATCCCTCTGTTCATCTTCATTAATATTGTGCATTTTCATGTGTGATCAAACATAAAATCTATCTTCCCCCCCTTTCCCCATTGTCCACGTTTCATTATCCTCACCCATTTACACAATTACTTAAACTTTCCTAAACACACACAAACTGTTACATTTAAAAAATAAATAATAAAACAACAAAACAATTTTATAACCATTCACCCCAGACATATTTCGCTTTCCCAAACTCAACAAACAAGACCTTACATATAAACAATGCAAAATAACAAAAATTCACTGTTACAACAAGAAAAATCATACATTCTCTTCCACCACCTAACCTGTACACATTAACACTATGTGTTGATCAAATCACATATGAAGAAACACACCCCACAACAAACAATTTAGTGTGGTATAAACGCAAATACATACCATAAAACACCCTCACCCTTGTTACAAAACAATCAAACTACTTCACCAACACCAAACACCAAAGATGACTACCTGTCAAACCGTGTTACGCTCTATCCTCACTACTACTACAACAATACATACCACACTATGCCACTACTATAACACTCAAGACAATCAACTACCATAATACCACTCCACGTACAACAAAGATCATAACTCAGCCTACACATCCTATATCCGTAAATGTAAACACACGTTACCATCAACTAATGAACCTTAAGTACACGTGTATCTCCACTTGTACCAATTAAAGCTAATGTTCCATCACAAACTGGTACAGCTAAGATATTGTCAACTCTTGTGTGTACTAGCAATGCACGTACCGTTAGAAAACAACTTTCTAACTAAAATAATACAATCTCGATAAGACCTGATGAGTGATCAAGACTGAGAATGTGAAAAACTCTGCTATTATATTATGTATTCATTATCAAACCAGATCAGACATTAGTTGTTCGAAAATTAATTCTCTGAACATAGAGATATCTCTTAGATATATACATAGTTCTACATACGTGATGTAGTGCAAGAGAATTAATTTGTTGTAGTGTAAGACAAATATAGATGATGTGATATGGACGTAAGAGATGCAGCAATATAAAAATGTAGCTATTAATAATCGATTGAGTAAAACAGATCAAGAGTCATGTTCTCAGAGTATGCTTGATAGATTTGTTCATGTTTTGAGATAACAGATCAGTTTCACAATGGAGGTGCCCAATAATTCAGACAGGACACGTGGATTGTGGATGATTTATTCGCGTGTGCAATGCTGTACTCCTTACATGTCAGTCGCCTCATGATATTGCAAAATCTCTAGTGTGATCTGAACAAGGGCTACTCTCTGAGGAGATCAATGAAGAAAGTGCTGCATCGATAAGTACACCAAATATCGTTTTGTGTGACTTGAGCTCTCTATAGCAGCAAGTATATAGGACAACAACGACTACACAGAGACACCGTACTGAGATATAGATCCTGTTAATATGAATCATGTCGTGAGTGTTTAGGTACAGACACTCTTCAGGGTGAATGTACATATGTGTCTCTGGTAGATTCGGAGTACTTATGTATTCGGAGAAAGCACGCTTGAATTGTACTTCGCGCTTCAATGCCATTAGTTCTCGTATATGTTGACAGAAGTGTCTGAAGCAACTCCACATACAGGAAGAAATACCAGAAAAAATCACTCTTTCTTACTACACAGTCACTGTGATAAGAATGCTAAAACAACCTAAATCTCATCACCACCAATACTCCATCTCATCATTATGTCTGTGCATCCCTTCATGATAGTGAATGAGATGTAAGAATCCTAACCATACTGAGCACGAGTTCACCTCCTATAAAGCTCTTCTCTGTTATACTACTAATCTCTGCACAACACTTCTCCTAAAAATCAACCTCTTATATAACATTACCTTCATACAACTAAACACTAGCCCATCCCATTGTGTGTGTTCACATAATCGCCATATACGTCCTCTCATATATCAACACCTACACCGTCTCAATTAACAGCACATGACACTCAACGCCTCGCACTGAAACCCTCTCACTCCAACCGTGACACATCACTCCTCAAAAACTATCAGTCATCTAGCTCACACTCCCCCCTATAATCTCTCTCTCTTCTCTCTAACGCCTCGCTCACCATTACAGGCACAACTCGCTCCACCCACATAACCTATGACAACTGCCATCAACTATAATCTCTCCGCTCAACATCAGTTTACTAGTCACAACGCTCATCCGTTGTGTGTCCCCCCCCATAGGTACGCAAAAACTACCGTGCGCTGCCCGTCATCACGTGCAATCCGTCATCAAATCACAAGAAAAACATATTCTCCTCCTTCCACATCACTCCACCTCCACTGTGTGTCATGTATCCCAGCAGTCCGCCGCATACCTAGTCACCCACTACATCAGTCTAGAATCAATCACTACAACGTAATGTGCCACCTTCATGCCCATCGTCACTCCACACCATTACCATATATACCTCAGCCCCTGTTTAATCTGAACCCGATCTCCGTATTTGCATCTAAATCCGCTGCACTATCCACCACAGCCACTGCAATCAGTCACTATACAGTGTAACTCCACCCACCCAAATCATAACACAATCGACCACTCCCTAACAGAACCAAGAGTCCGTAACTATGTGTGTGTGTGTGCTCAGACCCCGCAGATGTGATATATACTCACCCACCCATAATGATACTCTCACACCATAGAGATCTCTCACTACATATATCCGCTCCACACAGTTGTGTACCTCCATGAAAAACAAATGTGTAGTGACTCTACTCAAGTCTCCCCCTACTAACCCATACTAAGTAGAGTAACTACACACTATGAACAGATTATCCTATGTGCCTAGATCCTCCTACCCCAAACATACTCCTCTATCATCCGAAAAATGCTCCTCGCACACATATAACTCAGCATGTGGTCCAACATCATGTGACGTAACTATCGATGCAATGCCCTCGCCTACAAATATCCAGTAGATGAATAAAGACATGTATGTTAAGTAACGACCATTAAAATCACCTAATACATCCCCACCATCATCACCAACTATTAACCACCAGAGTCACATCACAAGATCCATGAATCTACAATGTGCAATTTAATATGACCTGTGAACATACTCTCCGTGATCACAATCCAACCTGCAATACTGTGTCGTAAAACGCATATGTGCGTACATTTATCGTATGTGCGTATGTCAATGTGTCTCGTAGTGATGCACTTAGATCTCTCTATAATCTATAATGCCATAGTCCTCGCTAGCATCTCACCACATGCTGTGTCGAGATAATGACACCCACGACTCTATACACACTCACCCCACCACATCTTGGAAAAGATGACACATACCCAGTAGTCCAACCCATGCGACTGCCTGTCCATGCGGTTAGTTAACCAAGACCTACACTGTGTCCTCAACACACATGTGTAAGAAAATCGCCCCCCATACGCATTAACACACAACATACTACTATGATTGTAAGTCTCTACCTATCACACTGTCCTCACATCATATCCATCCCAGCGATCTCCCAATTCTGCTGCCTACGTAGGTAGATCACCACACAAATAGAAAACTCTCCATAACTAATCTACATATGTGTACACTCACTATACGCTGTCCCACTAACTACAGTTCCTGCTCCAGTATGTGATCTGCCACGTGTCACTTTAACACAACACTCGTGTTCTCGCCAGTGCACCCAAGATCAAACACACGTAACTAATGTCATACTCCCATCACCAACGTTAAAGATATGTTAACACGTTTAGAGAAATCTCGTCCAGCTCTTCCAAATAGTAGCACCACACTCAATAAACGATCACATGCAATCAACTAAGTAGTCACGTGTTCCACAGTACGTTAATAGCTAAGATCACTTCATAATATATCACCCAGCCTATCTAAATGTAATCCCACCACACCAATAGCTCCACCTCACAATACCACAATCAGAGTGTTAAGTATACTACACCGCGCTCTACACCTATAACATAAATCAAGACATATCTAAGACACATGTGTGTGTCCCTATACATCACGACTGCCTCAATAACGCTCACTCAAGTGTCATGTACTCTCACATACTGGTCAACTCGCTTGTAAGCACACTGCCGTGCCCCACGCCACTTCAGTCCCCATCATAAGAATATATAACCACCACAATCCATAAATACTAATACACTTCAATATAGTGTGTAGTGCGTACCATATATCCAGTCTACCTTTATCATCAGACCTGTGGTCATTTGTAAGTAACAAGTCAGTTGCGCTTAACTCTCTACTATAGATTCGGACCTAAACTCTCAATATCTCCAGAACTGATGTGATAGAGCTACTCGCCTCTCGTGAATTCTGTGTCAAAAATCTGTGTGTGTGATCATCCTACTCACAATACTCTCACTCTATAGTCGCAACACTGGAACGAACATTACGACGGACACCCTAATAGTTATCTACACTAGCTGGTCACACATGCCGACCCTCTAGATAATACAAGAGACATCCCAAGACTGCGCACTTGTTGCCGAGACAGTACAGAACTCACAACACACCTCTGGAGAAGTTCCCACACATAACAGGCACAGAGACCTCGACCTCGTAAGTGTGCCTGATAAACGAACTCCTACTCAGACAGATATAATGACGTGTGTCACCATGTAAACTGTGGTAGCTTCAGATATATAAGACATAGTGACGTCAATCTCACCAAATAATACTACTCAGGCACACGCTCGAAAACCCTCACGCGTGTTCGCCATCACCAGTATAGACTATCTATTGTTCCTATCAGATGTTAACCTAGATAGATTTGACCACGTTAGAAGCATAGCGGATGACACACACGCATACTCACGTATCCCACGACAGCAATTCATTTGTTGTTCACCAGACTCGTGTGTATATTATAGTGAAGAGTCACACTATACTCATATTACTATAGTAAAGCCCATCAGATGACGCGATTTGTTGATCTCAGAATGCGATGCAGACTTCAAGTAACGATAATAATGAATGTCTCGTGTTCTCACAGTTTTAAGCTCACTCAGCCTGTCTCTCCGCACAAAGGTACTGGCTGACTCCGTAGCCTCACGTAGAAGGACTCTGATACCAGGATATGCTGTTCTATGTTAGAGCTCCATTTGATGGTAGATTTGGAGAATAGAACGCGAATTAGGTTACCTTCAATCAATGTATTACAATGATGCAAAACTTAGAGAGACCGTGTCCGAACGTACAAAGCGACGACGATGTACACTAGGAAAGATCTGGTCCGTGTCTGTTGCACTGCGCCGTATGTCTGTCTATAGTCACTCATGGCCTCGACAATACGTTCGCTGTTGTAAGTACAGAAAGTAATAGATATGCCGTATATATCTTCTAAGTCACCCTGTCCCTAGTGATACAAAGAAGACGAGTAGAACGTGCGTCACAAGAATAAAAGAGGTGTGTGTACAAAGTGCTGTGTCGGTGGTGAAGAACAGCATCAACACAAACTCGCCCAGAAACATACTAACTCAGTAAATTCCTCGTGGCCCGAATCGATAACAATGTATATGTCAATATCACACTCTCATCTGAATAAGTAGCTGACGCTTCGTACGAGTTATCAATTGTGACTAGTCCAAGTAGTCTCCACATACCACCCTCCACAAGACTCTATACGCCTCATAAAGAATCTTCACACAAAACAATAAAAAATATTACTGTGCGAAGAACGAAACTCTTCGGTCTCGCATCTTGATAACTAATTAGTGAAACTCCTAACAAGAGTATACCTCTAACTCGTCCTCGGTGACCACCAAAAGACCCTAACATCGTCAGACCGTCCCGGAAATATCAAAGTGACTACGAGATCAAATATAGAAAATTGAGAAAATTCAGTAATGGATCTGCAGCATACTACGCATTCTGTAGAAAAGTTTGCAACTAATTTGTACTGTTCAACAACTGTAAGCTATAAATACTCCTGAAACACATGACGATTGATGAAATCTCTTCTCTCACAGTGCCTCCTCAATAAATCCCACCAACCAAAAAATACACGACATTTATGTCATCTCACTTCCCGCGCGCTGCACTCAGAATACACCGTTCTGTATGAAGCACGGCCGACACGCATCTAACGATAAGTCAGGCGATCTAATCACCCACAATATATGAGAGTGTAAACTCACTACAAATCACATTTTGAGTATTCTGTGTAGATGTGTTGCTTCGCTCTACTATTTCATATCTCCAATGAGACTAATAGAAGAGAAGATGATCAAAGAGTGCCAGCACCATGTCTACCAAGCATCGTAAAAAAAGCAGCATATCCCGAAATGTCCGTGGATACTCCTTCTGAAGTCCAGATATCTATGTCAGAATGTGTGTGTGTTATCACTAATCAGAGCGAACTATATCCATGAATACATGTCCTACATATGTGGCATAGAGTGTGTGCCCAGAAAACAACTACTATCTGTTCCTTGTTGACATATCTCTATCAATGTGCACCTGTGTTCTGCTAACTAGCTCAAGTATATCAAAACGTCAGATATGAATACACTTGTGACACTAAGGTCCATCGCTTGCACCTAGTCATGTCGAGCGTCTTGCCTCTGTTTGCATAAAAACCCAATCTTGCAGTGCGCACCAGACTCCTGACCCTCCAATGATCTCTACCCCGTGCAACGCCACAGTAGTACGCACACTAAGCGAAGATGTTACCCTCACGTCACGTTCCTATCAGTGAACCTAATTTCTAGTACGCTCCTCACCGGACGTCATTAGATTGTCTCATAACCACCCCGATATACTCGCCACGCCGCCTGGTATGCCGGCCAACGGAAATAACTAGACCCTCGTCGCCCGTCACCCAAACCCCATACAATCCACCCTCATATACCCTCTCAAAGAGACTATAATAGAAACACACCTCTCACTTAATATCCATTCCAGAACCAGACACTCGTACGAAGACGTGACCGCCGACCAGACCACCCTCCTCACCACGCACCATCGATCTCTCACCATCGTCGTGCCTCGAGTCGCCACAATCAGACTCCACCTCCAATAAACCCCTGCCTGCTCGTCACTATTCTCTTGTATACAACATACATATACAGCGCCACCCACCCCCCACCCCCCCCCCCCCCATGTAACAATCGATCTGCACCGCACTACCTATCAACAAAAGTAAAACTATGATACAGTCTAACCAACCACGCCGCGATTAGCCGCACGCACTCCCTTACCCCCCACCCCCCTATCCTCCCTCCCCCATAATGTTGCGTAGAAATCCTCCCTACACGGGAGTTGCATGTTCCGTGTATTACCACCTTCCAATACCTCCCCCATAACAATAAAGACTTTAAATGTTTCAGTAATGTAGTTTCTTTCAATTAGCTAACTTATTAAGTTTGTTCTTGTTTGATTAACTTGTTAATTTCAAGCTTGCAATACCATTCATTCAAAAAATTGCAGATTCAAAACACAAACAAAATATCGACATGCAAATGCATTCTAAATGCGTTAGATACA
The DNA here is from genome assembly GCA_038373865.1 of Uloborus plumipes. Taxonomy (NCBI): domain Eukaryota; kingdom Metazoa; phylum Arthropoda; class Arachnida; order Araneae; family Uloboridae; genus Uloborus; species Uloborus plumipes. The sequence goes on from JAXGGA010000320.1 coordinate 145,431, forward strand.
ACTCAGCAGCAGAGAAAAGCCAAAAAGAGAAAATTTTGGGATGGGAAAAGAAAACAAAAATGCGTGAAATCCGAAAAGTATAGATATAAATGTATAAAAAAATTACAATAGCTGAAAAAGTTCCCTTGTGTTTTAAAAAAATCCTAAATAAAATTCGTAGGACCCTTTTTATGCCAAAATGGTACAAAAATGGAAAAAAATCGATGAAAATTAAATAAAAAAATTCTGCTGATTTACACTACACTAAAAGTCATGTTAGACACAGCACTTCCAGCTCTAAGCTGCGACTAAATAGATATAAGTAAATGTCATTTGAAACTAATTTTCTCAACAAGATACTTTTCTCTAAACACTAAAATCAAAACAAGCATGGATTACTTACTTATTTAAATGGCAAACGCTCAAAATTATTATTATTTTTTTTTCGAAATTATACTGAAAAGCAAGTGCTCTGTTGAATTAAATAACAGTAGTCAACAAAACTCGGTAAGTGAAGTAATCCATGCTTGATTATAGCATTTTATGAACTACATATTTGTAATTAATTTATAATGAATCATGATCTTCCATTGTGAAATATTGAGTTTTATTTAACTAATTCAAAACGATTATAAACCAAGGCAATAATAACACACATTATTGTTTGCGATTGTTTACAGCTGATAAAATTTATATGGATGTGATCGTATAGAGTTAATTTTGAAGAGGAGCAATTTTACGAAAAACTATTTCTCGCCGCTTAAAATTCTTTCACGGTAATTTGAATTGCAAAGTATTTTTATTCCTTTTTTTTTTTTTTTGCTATTTTTTAAAATAATATTAGTAAAAATTTTTTACGTATGATATGAAATTGGCACTGACATTTCTAACTTAATCATAATCATACTTATGAAAAATCTAAAATCACTTACGAAAAGTCCAATTATATTTGAGTTTAGGGTCTTTAAATGTAATCTCACAAGAATACAATCTGCCGCAATTTTAAGTTTCGTGTCTTTTCTCGAATATTTTACTGCACTTGTTTCTTTTTTTTTATTTTTCTTTTTTCTTTCTATTTTTTCCTAAGGAAGTTAGTATTTTGTGGATACGATTTGTTTCCTAATGTTATACTGCATACTTACGCTCTTTTCGTTTTTTTTTTTTTTTTTTTTTCACTTAATGTGAAGTTTGTAGAGATTCTAGAACGGAGTAGGATGAAAGATAGGAAGAAACATGTCACCTTTTCGACGTTTAGAAGCGTATTTCATAGCTGAAAGTATTCTCAAAGTACTCGAAAAACCTATCAAACCATTTGAAATATCACTCGCTTGGATGTATAGGGTGTTTCATCTGTCTTCCGAAATTAGACAGTCGCTGAAAATGTGCGAAGCAAAGTACTTCAGCTAAACTAGAAAGCTAAAATAATTTTGCCAATTGTGTAACCAGGTTTATATTAAGAAATATGTACGACTTGAATATTATTTTCGCCATGCATTTTTTTTTTTTAAATGTCATGAATTCGTATTGGAAGACCATAATTATCTAAACTATACACACACAACATTCTAGCACAAATAACTACACACACTTAAAATGAAACTGAATCGTAATTGCAGTGAAAAAGCCAGGTCTGGCTCTTAGACAACCCACCTCGTCAGCAATAATGATTGACCCCCTCCTCGAACCACCAGGACTAGGGGAAAGGTCGACGTAAGAGCCCCTACGACTGCCCACTCGACTGCCCATGCCGGCACTTACGTCAGTGGAGCCCTTCCTGGACCCTGGTTCAGGGGAAGGCTCCTTGATCAGGACAGGCACTTGAGGACCCTTGCCCTTCGGTGCGGCTGTCTCTTTGGTCTCCTCGATCGCGATTTGGGGCACGGCTGCTTGCTTGGCTGTCGTCTTCTTTTCCTCAATCTTCTTCTCCTCCTGCAAATAATTAAGCACATCACCGATATTTCCTCTCGGTTTCAGCTCATTGCACCTACCATAAATTGCAAATTTAAAAGTTTTATATACTTTTTTTAACCCTTTATGCCCCAAAGGGACTCAGAAGTCCCGCTTACATTAATTTAATATTATGAGTCCTATATGACTGTAATCATGCTGAAGTTTTCAAGTAACACTCCTTGTATTTCGCTGAGAGGCCGACCTACGATCAGAAAGTTTTCTTAGGAGCCCTAAGGCGTGGAGGTCCTTAGACCCTACTTATTTTCAAAATTTTTGTAATTGATTTGGGACACAAAAGGTTAAAAGTGTAATGACGAGTATAAAAGAAAACTCGGACAGCAAAATAAATTAACTAATAAATAAAGAAATAACCAGAAATAAAGATAAAATGACAGAAGAAAAGTCTATTGACCCATTCAGTCTCTGTCCAGCACCGCTTTTAAAAACTGTTGTATCTCAGTGCAGCACAGCACTTAGGGTGAGTACAGTTCAAAGGTGCCCGAAGATCATAGAGCATCTTAATGAAGGCACCGTACTTGAATTTGCAAATATGAGCCCTATTGTAAGTTTTGCGGTGATAGTAAAAAACTCTCAAACATATAAACCTATGCAACGGTAATAAGAAATAGTGAATAAAAAAGAAGAATTTTTTTCCTGTTTCTACAAATGTTAATTAAAAGATAACGTTTGGAGACAAAAGTGTTACGACATTACTTAAAAAGTACCTTCTTTTCTACTTTTAGAGATTCCTTCTTTTCAACCTTTTTCTCTACTTTTGTTTCTGCTTTCTTCTCCACTTTTAGTTCTTCTTTCTTTTCAACTTTCAATGATTCTTTCTTTTCGACTTTTACTTCTTCTTTTTTCTCTATTTTGGTTTCTTCCTTCTTCTCTACTTTCTTTTCCTCTTTCTTTTCGACTTTCTTTTCTTCCTTCTTTTCTTCAACTTTCTTTTTCTCTAACAAAACGAAAGAAAAGTTATTAATTTTTTTCAAAGTAAGATGTCAGGAATGCTAAGTCATGTATAATTTTTTTTAATAATTCCTATTTATTTTAAAATTATCAAGCATTCTGAATAACTAGTTTATTCAGTTGTTGATATTGTTCAAACCAAATACCTAGAGAAAGATCTCATTCTTAAGTTGAATCCAGTAAAAGTAAAAAAATAGGGTTTTTAAACTATAAGCAAGGTTCCTTAATTTTAATTTGCATTAAACCTCACTATCAGCGTTATTTCTTATTGACAATTTTAATAAAATAGTCACGTGCTTTTACTATTGCTAGTTTTTTTTTTTTTTTTACTAATGCTGTATCACTAAGGCCTTATGTTCTTCACCTAACTCTCCTCTCCCCTCCCGATACTAGGTTCAAAAATGTGTACATGCGATGCAATCTGCAATGGGCAATCGTATTTATGTCTTTAAAATTTGCAAACAACCCATTTTTAGTGAAAAAATACCGGCGACATTGCTAGTTACGTTAAAAGTGTAGAACCAACGGCGTGCTCACAAAATCTAGCGGAAAAATGTCCGTAATCACTCTTCATTATAGAAAGCTATGTTAATTAGGTTTTTTTAAGGTATTTAAATTGCTATGTCACAATTGGCTAAGACATCTCATTGGATAAAAATGCACTTAAAAAGTAATTTAATTTAGTGAACTGATTCTGAAAAATGAAAGAAAATAGTATCCTAACTTTCCTTTCACTGAACGGTTTTAAACCTTAAAAAATGGTTCAAATTTATTTTAATATCTAAACTGAATGTCAATATTTTCTGCTGTTTTATGAATCAAATGAGTGCGATTTCAAGATAAAATGTTTACGTCAACTCAACTGCTTTTATATCAGCAACCAAAAGAATTTCATCACTATGTTGATTCTACAAAATGAAGAACTAAAACCCCAAAAACTTGCAAAAAGAAATAAAGAAAAACTGAAAATACGTTTAAATATACCTAAATAAGTGAAAAAAGAAAATTTTCAACATTCCTATTTGATTCCGAATTCTACATGACTATAAAATAACTACCTTCTACAGTCAATGTAGCAGAGCTTTCATCCTTTCCAAATTCATTGGATACCTCGATCTTGTAGCTCCCTGAAGACGTTGTTGTTGTCTGTGTTATTGTCAAGCTGGTAAAGGTGCCGTCAAAACTTATTTTTGTCTCCTTAGATTCTTTCAGGACTTGCGTACCTCTGCAGATATTTTAAAAGGAAAAAAATGTGATAATAAAAACACTTAGTTTTAAATGCGACAATACTGAGCATTGGGGGGGGGGGGCATTAATATATAGAAGAATATTAAAAACTTACTTGTACCACGTAACTGTGGACTTGGTTTTTGATTCAATTTTACATGTAAATTCTGCACTTTTTCCTGATTCCACAGTCTGGAATTAAAAAGAAAGGAATATTACTTCTAGTGAAAGATAATATTTGATTTTCTACATTTGGGGATAATTTACTCAATTACATTTTTGTCAGTCCCATTGTTAGTTACATTCATTTAATGGACATTTCTTTAAAGCTTTTATAGTATAAGTTAATATTCTATAATTTTTACTCATAGCCATAAAGCGTAAATATTATTTAAGTTAAATATATTGCACATACTTATCCTCTATTTATTGTTTTAGACCTCCATGATAATTAATAATAATCGTTCATTGCATTTAAGCAGGTTATATTGAAATGACATTACTTTTTTTTAAGCATCTGTCGTAAGTGTATTGTGATAAAGCTGCGATAGTAGACAGCAAATTGTGATAAAATTAAAATTCATGTGAAATTAAATAACATGGACGTATATTTTCATACGACATTCATAACATTTTCTAAACAAATTTTAAATATTTGGTACTTCAGCTATCATTATTAAATTTTCCCCTTTTCTTAATGGGACCATTATGATGACATTTCCAAAGGTTTCACAATTTGCAATGGGACGATTAAGTTAAAAGATGATTATTCGGAATTATTTCATTGACTTATAAGATCTAAATAGCTATACTGTAAATAAGATTTTATACTTACAATTGATTTTGGTGGTTGAACAATTTTCGGTTTCTCCCCAGTTGGTTTTCTGTAAAGTAAAACGTAGTATCAGATTTTTATTCAAAGAATAGGTTGACAAAATATTCATTATTCAGTAGTAAGATACCTCCCCTAAACCAGGGCTAAGGCAGAACTGCAGGAAATAATCCGATAGCTAGGCCGTGTCATTCCGAATGATGATTCCTAATTCAGGTCACTACAGTATCTGGATAACATGCCCAATCTTTGTATGTTTTCGTATCTTGTATTGTTTTCGGTGTATTTTGTGCATGATTATTGGTTATCCACATTAAATACCTGAAATCGTTTCTCAGAAAAATCTCTTATCTATTTACAAAACTTGCTTAATTAATTGCTTCTAAGTAAACGTAATTATTTTCAAATTTAACGTCTTTGAATATTATTAATGATCCAATCAGAAATTGATTGACCTCAAGAAATCTTTTTCAGTGACTGATGTACGATTTTGCCTGATGAAACAGAGGCTGTTCCTTTATTTTCAAAGAACATCTTCATGTCACGCTAAAACAGAACTTCTACGACCGGAATTTAAAATTTATCCCAAATATGATTTTTCTTTTTTCGTTTTAAATGATTGTTTTTCAGCTAACATGTAGAAATCGTTTAACACTCTAAAGTTAAGAGTGTTAAAGAAGCTATCCTCACGGTGTAGTTTAGAATTATTCTACGAAAAAAGGCAAAAAGTGAATGTAATCTGCCCAATATATTTATAGTTTAAAGAAAAAACAGAGATAGAAAAAGAAAAAAAGAACTATCTTTTAAACCCGCATAGTAAATTTTACAACTCCCCATTAATGGTGCATTGTCGCAGATCAGGAGCAAATAAGTTAAAGCGACACTAACATGCTACTAATGAATAGTAAATATAATTTCTAATAGGGTGCTGTGAATTGAAAAGAATTTTTTGTTTTGCTGTAAATACACAGAGCATTGTACTCCAGAGGACTCTGTTTGTCTCTCTGACGGGTGGTAAATCTGAAATCATTTAGTAGGAATAAATTTTGATGGAATTGTGTCCGCAAGCCACTTGAATTGGGTTCTGCAGAACAAACTACTTTGTCTTGCCCTTCAAGTTAAAAATGTTAAGAATATAGTTAATGTTCTCCCCTGCAGTTACTTTTTGAGAAATCAAGAAAAATGATCTATAAACTTCATTCTAAAATTATTATTTGCTAACTGAGAGAATAAATATAAATAACTTAGGGTATAATTTTGAAATGTACTTACTTTTCTTCTTTCTTTTCAACTTTTTCCTCTAGAATGAGAAAAAACTAAAGTTATTATAAATTATCCTAATCCGATAATTTAACGAAGTAAACACTCATTAAAATTACATTGAAAAATTGCGTGGTTATTTTTTCTCTTAGCCAGAATTTCTAATTTCCAATGTGATGCAAAATTTAAATTATTTACAAAATTTATTAATTCTCAGAATAATTGATTTTCAAGACAATATACTTATTAAAGCACATGTTATATGTAATTATATTTCAGAAAATTTACGCTATCTCGGACAATTCAATTTTCTAATCTGTAGAATGTTCTTGATAGTGAGAAATTAATTACTAAATTAGTTATTCTTGGGCGTGAAATAGTTTTCAGATCAACCGATTTCGTAATTACTGTTTAATTACTTTTTTATGAGATTTGTTTAGTTATTTTTCAAATATATGGTTTTCCAGTTTAGAAAAGAAACTCCTAATTTGCAGCGCAATTATTTTAATTTTGGTTGTGCAGCCGCAGAAAAAATAATATTTATTTTTTTTTTTCAAAAGTGCTGTAGTAACAATGTTTTTAAGAAAAGTATTTGCACGACATTGAACGGTGAAATCCGATTTTATTACTATGCCAATAAGGTAATCTAACTAGTTTAACTTAATGTTAATTTCAAGAATGTTTTAGGGAATTGCAGCATTCTAAAAGCAATGTAATTTTTCTACATCTCGCAGATACGGTAACAGGAACTGTTCGTCGCTGCTGATGTGATTTTCAAATATTTGAGAAATTCTGCAAACCATTTCGTTGTCTTTGGGAGAAAAAAAAACCCTACTATTTTTAAGGAAAAGAAAAACTCTTCAGTTTTAGCTAAAGATGATTTGTACTGCAATTTCTGCGATACAATGTACAGATAGCATGTACTTGTACTAGCATCTTATTTTTAAGCATTTTTCTGCTACGATTCAAATTTTTAAGGTTACTCTAATGTCACTTTTTCTTGAGCACTTTTTTTTTTGTTATTGATTCTTTTAATCTGCGTATCATACTGCTTAAAAAATCGCGCTTGGGTTCGCATGGTGGCTCGTTGATACTCCCAAATCATTCACCACAGCTAATAAACAATCCCTTTGTTCTGATTTCGCTTAAAGAATCACCAATATACCTTTAAGAGGTTACAATGATGCGATCAAAGAATGATTAACTGTTGGAAAGCAATTTGGTATTCATTATTTAAATTACTTTAAAAAAATGTTATCCTTTACGCACTCGCCTTTCCTACAAAATGGTGCGTGAAAATATGTTTATTTGATGCGCTTACCTGAAAAATGGTGCACATAAAGTATTAAATTACTTTTAAATTGATAGGAGACTCTCTATAATTTGCAAGTTATGGCCAATGCTCAGATTTTCAAGCACAAAAATCTAACTTTTTTGTCTTGAATGCTGAAAATTGACCATCGTTTAGGCTTATCCGACCTTTATCTGATATTTCATTGCTAGCCAAGTAGTGTTAAAAATCACCAAATTTAGTACCTTCAATGTCTACTTGAACCGCTGTGGATGATATTTCTCCTTTCTCGTTCTTGGCTACCATCTTGTAATTGCCCTTGTCCGCCGTCGTGGGCTTGTCGATTTCCAGAGCCACAGCGAATTCACCTTTGCTGACTTCCGTGATGCGGACCTGGTGCTTGCTGCTTTCTGATACCATGCTCGATTCCTTGAACCAGGTGCATTTTGGTTGAGAGACTGAGGAGACTCTGCACTCGATGACCACTTTCTTGTGGATTTCCTTTCGGATGATCTTTGGCTTCTCTTTGATGACTGGAGCCACTGTAAAGGGCAAAAATGCGTTAGAAACATTCCTATTGTAAGCGTGTTGGCAAAAAACAAAAGTGTTTTGCAAAAGGAAATTTGATCAATTGAAAGATTAAAAATCGAAGAGTTATACAAATTATCTCCTCTTAATACAGGAGTGCAACGGAACTTTTTTGAGTGTTTCGTATCATCAAAAGAATAACATTATGAGGATTTATTAGTGTTAAAGCTTATTCAGCTGAGTATAAAAAAGTAACATTTATGGAGAAAACTTCTATACTTCAAATTTTGCTTAGTATAACTTCCTTGTATTTGCCTCTTATGGTTAGAACCAGAACTTTGGTACTTCATATTGCTCGACTATTCCATGAATATCCTCGCTCTTATATTTTAGAAAAGTATAACAAGATCTACAAATCTTCCTCTGAATGCGTTAATATGCATCAAATATACGAAAATTTCACAATATTTGTGTGTTGGGCATAAGGCAACTCGTCAAAAAATCAAAATATTTGTAGTTGTTGTTTCATTGTTTCAACTGCTTATTTTGCATGAAATAGGATGTATGGAGGAGAGAGAAAATAACAGACGATATTATTACCTCAGAGAAACATAAAAATATTTTTCCCGATGCTTAAATGTATTGCTGTTGCTTGGTTTTTCGTGTATAACCTACGCGAAAATGATAAATGTTGTCATTTGTTACGTCAATTTCCAAAAACCGAAAAATATATTCCGGAATCCTCCAAAACAACTGATGATCATCATTCGGTACTTCGAATGATTGTGGCAATTATAATCCAATGAATTAATGATCTTCGAAAATACAGAAGGAACTTTTTATCATTTAAATAAGCATGTAGTAACGATAACAACAACTATTGGTCTTTAATTGTCTATATTTTCCCACTATTTCCTAAAGTTAATTTAAATTAAAAATATCTAAATATAGTGGAATTTTATGTGTGCTCAATGCTCATGCTCGGGACATTCGTCTTAGTTCAAGGTGCGGCTCTTGGGTAAACAAAAGGGTAGAGTACCACTGCCCCATGCAGCGATATGTTTAACATACACGCTATATTCTACGTAGCATTAAACTTTAAAGGGTACTTTTACTTACATTCAATATTTAGTGTGAGATTGGCATTGCTTTCTCCGTGTACATTTTTCACGTTGCATTTGTACAAACCGGCATCAGTGAACTCCAAATTCTGCAAAAGAGAATAATATCTGAACATGAAAGATTTTTTTTGCACTGTAGTGTGCACTCAGTTCTTCAGATAACTGGAACACACAAACGAGTTTTTTTAGCTAAATAAATATAGTTAAGCAGTTAAGCTGAGCGCACATGTGGTTCTATGCTCTTTTTAAATTTATATAAGTTTTTGGATTGGTGTAAAATTTAAGGGTTAGAATTTTCTCTAGAAAGCTTTTTATTTCCAACTTTCTTGTTAAAATTGGAGAGTTTAGTGCAAAATTTAAGAAGGACCCAACTTTCAAAATTGAAATTTCAACTTTCGTAAAACAAATTTACATATTCGTTTAAAATAGTACATAAACTGAACACTTCAGAATGATTGTTTAGGTAACAAAACTATACGTGGCAGTTGTTGTTGGTGTCTTGTGCGAGCCAAGCTGAGATCCGCTGCTCCATTTTTCCAACTGTACCGTAATTTGATGTGAAATCCGAATTTAACAGTACACACATATGCCACAGTTACCCGTTTATAGGGTGGGCAATTGGGCATCCCTTCACAGCACAACAACACATTCACGCAAAGAAATCACAAGCAGAGAGAAAGTGCATCCATGCCCGAAAGGATTCGAACCCGGGACCATTCCATCCAGGGCCGACTTATCTGACCACTAGACAAGGTGGCCGACAACGCTGCAGTTAATGGATGTTTTGAAGTTGTACCATATCATTATGCAATGCTTCGCTGCATGAAATGGTTTTGTGCTGAACTATATTTTTCATGCAAATAAATATACTATTTACTTTAATTTGTTCTTCATAAGCTAATAAATACATTCCTCAGCTAACGGAAAATATCGATACTGTCCGCCCTTAAAAACCGCGCCTAGCCAGCTCAAACCATTCCACCTAAAAAACTGGTGACGGGTTGTGTGTAAGAACTTTCCGAAGTTTACAATTTCGAACTTGCATTTGCTATTCTTTTTACACATTCAACTAAGCTATGTGTTTGAAATTAGCATCGTTCTATGTTGTTTGATACGGCTCAAAATGCTTTTTATTATTCTTCCTCTTATTGTAAATTTTGGTAAGATCAGAGAAGACCTGACGCATGCGCAAATGCACGGAAGGTTTTACATAAGAAAATCAGACAGTATCTGTCTTTACCTTCAATTCCAGTACAATGTGGTAAACATCTTTCTCTTGCTTGATAGTCTGTTTGATTCTTGTGCTTTCTCTGACGTCTACCCCATCACACGTCCATTTGATGTCCGGTTTTGGACTAGCTCTTACTTTACACTCCATTATAATTCGGTTTCCGCCATCTTGTTGCGTTATTTTTGGCTTTTCCACAAACGTAGGAGCTTCACCAGCTGGAGCTTTCTCCGCTAAAATTTAAAAAAAGATACAGTAACATTCAAATAAATAATTAAATCCACCTCAGAGAAAATACCCCTTAAAAATTAGCAAAAGCAAAATAATTACCTTTTCCATTCTCTCATGTAATTCATTCTCTAAATATTAGAGGAAATAATCCAAAATACAATTTAAAAAAATTTAAAAAACCCTTTAAGTGTTAATCAAACTAAAAAGATTTTCAAAACTATTGAATATCCGCTAAGCTTATATGCACTTATAATACATCAACATGTAATATAGTTTAGCCTTTAGTATTAATAATACTATTACATATATTATTACTTTTATATTTGCAAAGAACGTTAATTTTATCTTTTATTCTGAGTTACATGCATACATACATGCATACAAGCAAACAAACAAACCCACATGTGAAACTAATAAATACGTATTAATAAAAAAGAATACAAACTGGATTGTTTTGAAAATTTAATTTCGTTGGTTATTTGCAACAAAATATTCAAGTAAGAAATAAATAGTATTTTGATCAAAATTCATTCATAACGAAAATTATGTTCAAAGTAAAATGAAAGTATACCTTGAATATCTAAGTTCAAATTTGCATTCAGTTCGCCATGTTCGTTTATCATATGACATTTATACGCTCCTCCATCGTCTTTAGAAGGATCCTGAGGAACAGTTAATTTAATATTGCATAATTCCAAAACAAAATATACATTAATTGTAACATTTTATAGTAAAGAAATGTCCTGTTTATGAAATTTTATGAGAAAGCGGTTCATGCAAGTATACATACTGAACAAATATGTAAATAAAGTACTTTTACTTAAATTCATCGATTCTTACACATGAATTATAGAATTCGCTAGTCGATAGAGCAGCTATGAGGAAAATATGGGTCTAGGATAGCAAACACATCCTCTAATTGCGTCTCTGCATGATAGCTAATTACTTTATACTAGTGCTCATGTTTGCGAAACACATATTATAATGCATCAGTTAAATAGTACAGAAATAGGGAGTCCGAAAATTATTCTAGGGGCATTTTTTGCAGAAAGGAAAAGTGATGTTATACTTCCCTCAAGAACAAATATGTACTACTCATTATTGATACTAGAGCATTAATTAAGCATAACTATAAAATAATTATGTGAAGCAACACATTTCATTCAGAGGTCAAATCAGTTACTTACTCGTACTTCCAATGATACTGTAAACTCATCTCCAGATCCTTCTATAACCTTAGCTTGTACCCTATTAGTTTCTTTCACAACCTTAGTACCCTGGTACCACGTGATCTTCGGTGCTGGTTTCGCTTTCACTTTGCATTGCATGATAATAAGCTTGCCGCCTTCTTTTGGAATGATTCGAGGTTTCTCTAAAAATTCTGGTGCCAGACCTTCGCCCTTACCACTATCTGAAAATTTAAGAGCATGCATTTTATAGAACAGAAATAATTGTTTATTATAAAGTAGCAGTGTAAAGTGAACAAATACTATTTGGATAGGATTCTAGTACATTACTTAGTTTAACTCAACGCATCATAAATACTAAATGCATAGTACATTTGCTTCGCTACCGTCGAGACGGGTTCAACTTTAAACGCCACCTTGCGGCAATCTAATAATGCCGTTGTTATTTTTTGATTGGATAATTTTTAAATTTAAATTCAGAAATGAACCAATCGTTAATTTTTCGAAGAACTCCGGTAGATGGCAGTGTATCGTGAACCAGGTTCATCCGTTTGGATCCATCGCCAATAGGCGCATTTTGCAGCTATTGGCGATGGATCCAAACAATATTTGAATTAAATTTTTTGATCGGTTGATTTTTAAATTTAAATTTAGAAATGAACCAATCGTTAATTTATCTTTCTCGAAGAACTCCAGTAGATGGTAGTGTATCGAGAACCAAGGACGAAATTTTGCTCTGTGCTAAAAACCAGAAAGTTGCAGACATTTAACTGCACTGCAAAAAATAAACAGTTGTTTTTAAAGTATGATTCTGAAAGCAGAGGTTTTAGTTTAAATCTAAACGCCTAGTAATAAACTGTGAAACTAGCTATTTTACAGTTTATTACCGTAAAAATAGCAATGTAACAGTTTATTACTGTAAAATTGCTATAAAATTAGCAGCATTATACTGAAAAAACAACATTTATTTTTTACAGCGTGTATGATGAAGAAAATTCAAAAATTTTAGCTCATGTATTTAGTTTATTGATAATGGCGTCTTTAGCTTATAAACTTTCATTTGAATAACTTAGTGATTTAAAATTGCAGTTCTAAAGTGACGCTTAGACACTTTTTTGATTCGTAAATTAGACTTCTGCAGCTAGAAGAATTCAGCATCAAACATTTTCTGATAAAATAAATTTTGCGGTAATCTCTGCATTGCTCTTAATGATTGAATAAAGAAGATCAGTGACTATTCTGTCACATTGTTTAACTCTAAGCAATTAAGTACAAAAGATGTCAAATTCAATCAACTACCTTTGCTTTAATTTCTACCACATTTCAGTCAAATTCATGCATATTTTTATCAATTTTGCATTTTCACCTATAGTGTAATTGGGTGATTCTCAAAAGGTGGGAACAAAAAAGTTAATTTTAAGCAATTAAAAAAATTTTCTCATTTGACATCAAATTTGTTTTTATTACATAGTATGTGCACCTAGAACATAATATATAACCATAAAAAGACAGCTGGTATTTGTAAAGATGAATTATTAGCAAATTTAATCAAGATTCTGTATGTTACAGATTTTGGACATCCTTTTTCAGTAGGTTACAAGTTTTGGACATTCTTGTTCAGTAGGACACAGGTTTTGAACATCATCATAATGTAAGTTTTCCAATTTTTAATGACTGTTAATCCGATTTTGAACTTTTCCAATGAAACTTAATTATTTATTATAATTATTTTTTAAAATTTATTATTAAGAAGGATTAATTAAGGTTCTTTACACTGCTTTTCAGGTAATAAAATTTTGTAATGGTTTCAAGATAGAATTAAAATTTTCAACATATATATATGTTCACGAAAAATCGCAGACGATTTTTTTTAACTCCAAAGAATTCCAGAATTAATATATTATTTTAAATAAAAAACTAATTGAAATTCAAAAATTTATATCAGTTTTGAGATGAATATTTCTCTTGTGTTATATAGTAGGTATTTTCATTTGGACATCATTGATATTTTTTTTTGAAGAGGAGAAAAGAAGAACACTCACAAAAGACCAAGAAGGGAGATTTTGGTTTCATTTTCATTTAGCGCGCGCAATTAATACAATCGCGCGCAATTGATAAAATCGCCAAACAGGAGTTCCTAGCTGGTGACCTTTCTTCTTTATCGTACACTGTATGCTGGCGCTAACGCGTTCTGCTTGGCGATTTTTAGCGCTGTCTTTGTTTTGATTCTATCCCCTGATCGTAACCATTGTAAGTCGAATACGTTGCTTTTGTTATTTAACTTAATGTTCAATATATAACGTATTAATAATGCTAAATACCAATGAATTTTAGAAATTAACACCATGATAACTTGTTTTGTTAAGATTAAAACACAGTAGGCATAAGTAATAATGAATAAACAAGAAGAATTATCAGCATTAAGATCGTAACACAATTTTGACATCTGAAAAGTATGTTTAATAAAAAATATTTTCTGTCCAAGATACTGTATAAAAACAAATGGAAACACTTTTTAACAGTCAATAATTGATTTTAAGGTCAGAAAATACATTAAAAGCACATACACAATGTATTTAGTTTTCAAAAATAAGTATTATTCAAATCGTAACATTTGGACATCCATCAAACTTCCAACCAACTCTTTTTTCTAAAATCGTTTAAAAAATAAATAATGCTTCCTTGATTTTTTTGTTAGTGGAAAATGATTTAGAAAATTATTCATTTTATGATGCATACCTTTAATTTTCTTTGAAACATTTGGAAATAATTTTAAAAAAATATTTTTTGATGATACATTTGCTCAGTTAACGTTTTGGATGTCCAAAATAGCCCCTTCAAGCAAGAAAAAATATTTTTTGAAGCTGTGTAAAGAACACTTAAAAAATAATTTATGTCAATTCCTGTCTCTATATAGAACTATAATTTTACACAAAAATATTTGAGTGAATTAAAATAAAAGCTATTTGGTGTTTAAGCTTTAAAGTTTAGGTCTGTGTTTGCTCCCACCTTTTGAGAATTGCCCAATTGCTTAAATAACATTTAAGGCTGTTAAGTATATTGCAATTATTTATTTGTGATGAATGATAATTTTTAAGTACGACAATAATACGGCATTTTTAATAGAGCAAGCATTATTAAAACACTGTTTCTGTTACTTTATCACTAGAGAAGCCTGATAATGAACTTTGGCACTAAAATTATTCCATTTGACTGAACAGATCAATCGATAGGTTACCACAATGAAAGTGGTATATCCCACACTTGAACCGCTTCCTCTAGTATTTATAAGCTTTTCCATTATGCGTGCTAGCATACACACTGCAAAAAATGAACTGTTTTTACAGTATAATACTGGCAGCAGAGCTTCCAATTTAAAACTGTAAAATGAACAGAAGTAAACTGTAAAACTAGCAATCTTACAGTTTAGTACTGTAAAATGAATAATTTTACAGTTTATTACTGTAAAATCAGCCATTTTTACAGTTTGTTACTATAAAATTAACTGTATTACACCGTAAAAACAACATCCATTTTTTTACAGTGTAGGCGTGTGCTTGCTAGCGCTAAGATTGCTTTTAAAATGCTTCATGTTCCTATGTTGAATGACAAGTCAACTGTAATGGCCTATGTTATTTTTCCACTCTTTGTCGGTGAATCTTTTTCTCATAAAGGCCAAAAACGAATTATACGTATCTCAAGTAAAAATTCAAACTCACCTGCGAAATTTAGAGCAATGTTGGCATTACTCTCTCCAAATTCGTTTATAGCATTGCATCTATAGTTGCCACCATCCTCTGTAACTGGGTCCTGAAATATTCGGAGATTTTAAAAACACAGATTAACAATAAAACACTTTAGAATTTTTTAATGGATTGGGATAGCTAGCTTTTAGTGGCTTAAATTAACTCTTTTAAATTTTGCAAAACTTTTAAGCATAGGAACAACGTGTTTTCAGTATAAAAGTTTTTTAACACTAAGCACTATTAGTTAACAACTAAGCACTATTAGTTAACAACTATTAGTTAACAACTAAAGCTCCGGGACCAGATAATATTTACCCAAAAATTCTAGTTGAATGTGCTGAGGAATTAGTAGATACTATTGTAAAAATTTTCAATGCTTCGTATAACTCAGGGACAGTGCCAGAGGACTGGAAACTGGCTAACATTACGCCACTCTTCAAGAAAGGGTCTAGAGGTAATGCAGGAAATTATAGACCTGTCAGTCTTACTTCAGTGGTTTGCAAAATTTTTGAAACTTTATTTAAAATTAAGATTATGGATTTCTTAGAAAAAAATAGTCTGTTGACTAGTTTGCAGTATGGTTTCAGGAAAGGTAAATCGTGTGCTACTAATTTATTACATTTTTATGACAAGGTCACCATGGCTTTAGATAACAAAAAGTGTGTAGATATTGTTTACATTGATTTTCAAAAAGCTTTCGATAAGGTGCCGCATGTTGCACTACTCAGTAAATTAGCTGATATAGGAATTGGAGGTAAAATTTTAGTTTGGGTTAGGAATTGGCTGACAGGAAGGAAACAAAGAGTAGTTGTAAGGGGTAATCATTCTAAATGGAGTGAGGTTTTAAGTGGGGTTCCCCAAGGATCAGTTTTAGGTCCACTTTTGTTTATTATTTTTATGAATGATATTCATGAAAATGTTTCTGGAAACATGAATTGTTTTGCTGATGATGTCAAAGTTATGGGGGTTGTAGAAAATGATGAACAAGTAAATCAGCTGCAAGAGGATTTGGATCATATTACTAAGTGGGCAGACAAGTGGGGCATGGCAGTAAATGTTGGGAAATGTCAAGCGCTGCATTTAGGTCATGGGAATAAGCATACAAGCTATTATTTACAGGGTTCAGTCATTAGTAAGGCAGAAAATGTTATGGATCTAGGTGTCTTAATAAATCAAGACTTCAAGTTTAGTCAACAGTGCAGCATAGCTAGTAACAAAGCCAATAGGATGCTTGGGTTTATAAATAGATCTATTTCAAACAAATCAAAGAAGGTTCTTCTGCCTTTATATAGAAGTTTGGTAAGACCTCATTTAGAGTATGCTGTTCAGTTTTGGTCTCCTTACCTTAAGAAAGATATTAATTTATTGGAAAGGGTGCAAAGGAGGGCTACAAAGTTAGTGAATGGACTTTCTAATTTAGACTATGATTCCAGACTTAGAATGCTTAATATGTATAGTCTTGAGCAAAGGAGAACCAGAGGGGACATGATTCAGTTGTTTAAATTTATCAAAATGAAAGATGTTATAGGGTTAAATTTTTGCACGGAAAGCAGGACAAGGGGTCATTGTTATAAGCTGTTTAAATCTCAGGCTAACCTGGAAATTCGGAAAAATTACTATTTTAGCAGAGTAGTGGGAACTTGGAATAGTTTACCGGAAGAGGCGGTAAGGAGCAAGGGAGTAGATAGTTTTAAAAGGGTCATTGATCTTCATTGGGATCTATAATTTGACTAGGACCAGCCCAGTTGGGCCCAGAGCCTGTTGCTGGTCGTCACATTTGTATTTGTATTAGTTCTATTTTTAAGCATCTGTTAACTATAGAGTATGTTTGTTTTCCATATTTAAAAATAATTGAAAAAAAAAAGGAAAAATCTTAATGAATTAAAGGTTTTATTTGCTGGTTGAAACGAAGCAAAATAAATAAATAATCACGGAATATTTAGAGATAAATACACTTTTCCCCCTTAAAACTGTATAGAGCATCTTAAAGAATAAAGAAAATTTTAAACGGTAAAGTATAACGATTTAACGGCTTACTATTGGGCCTTTAAACTGAACGTCATGTCATACTTAATCTTGGTAAAAATAGTCACGTGGATCTCACCATCTTTTAAGTACACAGGATTGACGCATGAAAGCTTGGATAAGATTTTAACGTCAGAGTTTGCAAAAGATGATGAGTTAAATTTAATTAAAAGTCTACTGTGCACAGAAGGTTATTCAGTTAGGTGGAACCTTTATCATTAGGAAAAATTAAATTTGCAACGAAGTTTAACAAAGCTTAATAGCATAGGAATTGTAATAAAAAAAACATTCAGAATTTAATGTAATCACGTACAACTGTAACGACTTAAAAGATTTGTTACATTGACTTGAGTTGAATTTCACCCCTGTTGCAGAATTATTTTCAGTTTTCTGCGACAATTTTTCTAGAACCAATTTCTTTCTGCAACACTAGAACATTCTCCAATAATAAATATATATGCAACCCTCTTACAGTAACACTAGGTGCTTATATTCATAAAAATTTTAACATTAATACTAGAAATTCATAGTTTTTTTCTGGTGGCTGTTTTATATTATTTTTTTTTCTTAGCCTTTTCTTTCCTCCCAATCACAAAAATCTTTCTGCACACTGTCTCCCTGATGCTGCGACAAGGTCGCCGTGTTGGCAGCTTTCTGCCACATTGAATTTCAGTACCTATTCGAAATGAAACAGAAGCGGGAAAATCTTACCCTTATTTCAAGTGTGAGTTTATACGTGTCAGCTCCAGTACTTTTTTGCTGAATTTTGTGCCGTTTTCCATCTACAATTTTCTTTGTGTCGTGATACCAAACAATATCTGGCATCGGATAGGCCTCGAGTATGCACTCCAGCATCAACGCATCTCCTTGCTTAATGGTTGGTTTTTGTGGAAAACGAGGAGCTTTCCCTTTTGGAATTCTAGAATAAATGAACATTTTTCACGTTATTGTTTCAATATTTCATCATTATCAATTCAATATCCACCATTTTAATCAAGTAAAATGTTTTCTCTTCGATTGAATCTAAGAATTTATATGTTTCGTTGCCAATTTTTAAGTTTACTGACAATGATATCATTTTCTCAGCAAAGTTTAACCTTTAGTTGTCATTAACTGTTGCATAGGTACATAAAAGAACCATGCTCAGTTTTTATAGAAAACACGAGGACTATGAAACTTTACAGGTGCCCTCAACGGTACTGATTGTGCTTATGATCTCTCAGTAAGACCTCTCTAGTTATGGGCTCACTTAAATAAACATAAAATACACCTTTTTTATTTACTTTAAATAAGAAGAAAACTATCACTTAAGTGTTTGAAATAAAAATTCGTGTTCATTTTAAACATTTGAAAATTACGTAATGTACGTTGATGTTTTACATACATCAAAATAATGGTACCTTGGTCACCTTGGTACCGGCTTACGTGTGCATGTGTATATCTGATTCTCTAGGTGTCAAGGTTAATATATAAAAAAAAAAAAGACTTTCGAAACTCCACAAGCTACCACATATCTTATTTATTTTATTTACGATTTATTTTTTCATGTGAAAGTAAATTGTTCTATGACAGGGGTGTCCTACCTTTTCCTACGTGAGTGCCGCACCTCACACTAAGATAATAGTTACGATTCGAAAATCATATAAATTTAAAAAAATTACAAGATTTTTAAGCGAGCACCCTACGTTATATAGGAAACTTTAAAGATGGGAAAGGAAAAAAATAAAGCCTAAATTATCAGAATTACTTTATTCTTATTATTGCAAATTCTGCGAACCAAATTTGTCCATTCGGCTCCAACTTTGTGACAGTGTTACTAGTTGAAGTTTTTTATATTGAAAAAAGTAATAATAATAACAAGTCACCACACTTAGCTTCTTGGACCGCATATGATCCATGGGACCAGTTGTGTACCACTATTCTATGAAGTTTCGAATACGATTTTTTCTCCAACCAATTATTCTTATTTTTTATTGTTTCGTAATTTTCAGTTATTTTAGTACAATTCTAAATTTGCTGAATTAAACAGGAGTGGGGGGAAAACTAAGTGAATTTTAAAAGAGCTTCGTTGTAAAAATAACATATTGCTTACTCTACGAACTCAAAATTAATGCATAGAAAGATATAAAGAATATAAAGGAGAGTTTAATAAACATATAAATAAAATAAATAATCACATGCAGTACTTACATTTTCGAGAAAAAAAAAGTGTAAAAAAAGCAACATTACACATTAGTTTAAAAGTTACACCAACCAATACATAATGATAAAATAAAATAATGTAGGACATAGTAGGTGTTTAAAGAAGTGCGATAGAGGTAAAGTCATATCACTTACTGTGGCTTGTCATCTGAAAAAAATAAAGAGAAAAAATTACTTATACTGAAGTGAACATTACAAAAAATTTACCTTTATATTTATGAAATTAACAGCAGAGATGTCCCAAGTAGCATCAACTCATCGGATTTTGCTCGGCCGATCAACAAACTCCTCGTAAACTGATCCTGTAACGCACGATGACACCGTTCCGATCAGTATCCGAGCACGGTTTTCGATGAGCTACTTTTCATCGGAAAGCGATATCCTTCCGATCAACTTTCCCGATGAAAATAAGCGGAGCTATATTCCATCGGAAAACGATATCCTTCCGATCAAGTTTCCCGATGAAATTTCTCGGCACGGGACTGTTCTGCTCGTAAATTGCTCCAAATCTCATCGTATTCTCATCGGATTTTGCTGCTCGGATTCTGCTTGGCTGATGAGACATATTGGATCATCGGCCGATGAGAATTTCATCGGGTTTCGATGAATGGCCGATCATCGGCCGATGAGATGATACTGCTAGGGGTCCTGATTTGTTAAAAAATGTCTTCGCGATTTTGATTTTTGCAAGAAATATTCTTTTTAGAAGAGCTTTTAGATATTTGCATGCAAGATAATTTCTATGATATATTCCCAGAAAGTAAAATATGGAAATAAATACTATTTCAAATTCAAGTTTAATAACACAAAAATGGAATTCTTGTATGAACACATCCTAAGCTCTTTTGAGACAATTAAAAAGGCTATATTACTATGATAAAAATGTGGTATTCATAGCTACCTTCAAAGTTTAGAGTAATGTTTGCGTGGCCGTCACCATGTTTGTTTTTCGCTACAGCTTTGTACTCTCCTCCATCGGCGCCGGTTACTTTTTGTACTTCTAATGAAACGATGTGATTGTGCTTGTCTGAAATGAGGCCGTATTTGAACCTGCCTCCTTCTGGAATTGGCTTGCCATTGTGGAGCCTAAAAAAATTTTTTTTAGGTGAAATCAGAAGAACATTAATGGTTATACAGACAATATAATATTATTATGCAAAGATTTTTTTTTCATGTGAATTTAGCAAAAAATTTATGGTAAGGCAGACAAACTGGCATAAAAATGTACTGAAAGAATAATTGGTAAATTAAGTGCATGAATAAAGCGCGTTGTGTAGATTAGCCTATTTGAAATACCGTGGAAATGTAAGGCGCAGTATCCTCAAAAATGAGTTTTTGAGCAATTTGAAGGTTTTTAATTCGGCACTAACAAGAGGAAAATGCTGGAGTTCGACGCTTTTTTCGTGCTTCATTTTAAGCAGAAACCAAATAAACAAACTTGTAGAAATAAAGATTAATTGCAGTAGATGACAAAAATGATGAAAAAAAAAAAAAAAGCAGGGTCGATGAAAAAGGGGAAATCGAAAAATTTGTAGATACTTCTGTTTTAATTCCCATGGTAAAATAATGAATGGATTTTTTTTTTTCAAAATTAAAGATAAGAATTAAGAGCAAAGTTTTAAGAATCAGAACATCTATAACTTGGCGAGGTAAATTTTAAATGGTAATCCCACACTTTTGTTTCAAAGTTGCGAAATGCCCTATTTTTTGTCGCAATTGCTTGTTCTGAAGAATTTTGCAGCTCTGAAACACGTCTATAGCTTTTCATTGTACAATTGTGTAATCCGAAACAACATTTCTTCAAGTTTAGTAACTTTTAGTTTTGTTCCAATCCTCAGGGTGAAGGTGTGCTAGCATAGATGATGCTTGATGAGCTGTAATCTTCGTGCATAGAACATACTTCTCATTAAGAAGACGAAAAATAGCTTTTGCTCATGAATTTAACAAGTGAGCAAGCATCCTGGGGAACCAATTGTTATGCTTCAGGTTGAGAAGAGCTCAAGTGTGGACGCAACTTTGGAATCCATGGCTAACAAAAGTAAAAAGTTAGTACTAGTGTTGCCAGATTAAGGAGGCGAAAGGACAAATAATAATTTAAACAAACTTTTAAACTACATTATAATTATTAAAGCACAAAAGTTTTATCTGTAGCAGATGCTACTATTCACGATTCACAAGTTGATTCACGAATTGTAGTGACAATAAATATTCAAAGTGTAAAATTTTGCTGTATTTTCTTTTTCTATAAAGTCCACAAATTATGCAAAGTTTAGAGAGGAGGAAGAATTATTAAATTGTGATTGTTTGAGAAAAGAGGGAGGTATATATTTTTTCATATTGTGCTTATTTTTTAAAGGCGAACATGCTTTTTTCTTCAGATAATTTTATTTTTCATTTTTATTGATTCTATTTCACTACAAATAATCTTTTTAGTTTAAAAAACTAAAAAATACGCTTTTAGATGCACTTATAATACATCAACATCTAATATAGTTCGGCCTTTCGTATTAATAATAGTATTGAATACATTACTTTTATATTTGCAGAGAACGTGAATTTTATCTTTTATTCATACACAAACAACTAAAACACTTATAATACATTAACGCGTAATAAAGTTTAGTCTTTAGAATTAATAATAGTATCGAATCTATTACTTCTATATTTGCCGAGATCGTGAATTTTGTCTTTTATTCAGAGTTACATACACAAACAACTGAAACACTTGTAATACATCAACATGTAATATAATTTAGTCTTTAGTATTAATAATACTATTGATTATATTATTTTTATATTGGTAAAGAACGTGAGTTTTGTCTTTTATCCAGAGTTACGTACAAGCAAATATACATGTGAAACTAATAAAAGCGTATTAAAAAGAGCTCATTCCAAAGGGAAGTTGCTCAGCAGATAAAATGAGTAGTTGTCGTTGTTGAGGTCATAATATAAAACACCAGTTAAACACAAATACGGGTTCTTTTCCACGGGTGCTTTTAAATGATCCGGCATGAAGCTTTGAGAAGGGAGTATATACGAGAAAACTACTTCATGCCGTACAAAAACTGCAAGATACATTTCATATACACTTCCTTGGCTTACAAGGATCAATTTATAAATGCAAAAAGATTTAAGCTTTGATATAAATTATGCGAAGAGACGTAGTAAGTTTTGTTGATTTTGTACTTCATCAAACCTTTACTTGTGAAATGGAAGCTTCTAGTGGTATTCGTTTGTAATAAATATAAAATTATTTACAGGAAACGTAGAAACAGTTATGTGCAAAGAGTCACTTTTCCATATGAGCTATTTTTGCATGCAAATAATGTAACAAGCGTGAAATATTCAGCAATTGGGTATTATTACCATTGTATTGTGGGTTTGGGATCAGCAATTAGTCGGCACTCAAATGTGACTTTGCTGAAATTATCGGCTCCTTTAATGGTAGGTTTCTCAGTAAAAACAGGTCTGGTCCCTTCGGCTGGAACGCCTTCATCTTCACCTGCACAAAATAAAAATTAATGGAATATATGTATGCAAAAGTATCTTCAAATCTGAGAAAGCGAAATTCAAAAGCATAAGAGAAAAACGCATTTAAGCCATTGAGCAGCTTCAATAAATTAACGTTTAATAACTTGGTATTAAAATCAAGAAAATCTCTCTTATAAGTTATTATTTAAAAAATTCACATTTAAATGAATGACCTGCAACAATAATAACATTTCGTTTAACCAACAGTCATATTATTCTAAATAGTTTTTAATCGAAACTTTCAATTCACAAACATCTTTTTAATAAAATTTATGGTCAAGTGCAAAACCGTTCTGTTAAGAATTGGTTGAAAAATCATTAATACAAGCAAAATATACTTTGTTACTACTTTCAATAGCTAAGCATATAAGTGCTCCGTAAAGCAAGCGGATAGTGCAAGATTTAACAGATATGGGTCTCACAATAATTATTTTCTTTTTTTGCACCAAATGCTCGTAAAAGATAAAATCTCAGAAAAAAAAGCGTTAAGTATATTACTACAACATTAGTACAAACATGCAATGCACTACGTTTATAATAACGTAATAGCATATTATAATTTTCGTTAAAATAAAACTATTGTACTACATTAAATTTTGGTAATAGATTATAATTTGTAACAAAAATTTCGAGCAGAAAAATTTGATAGGAGATAAGAGAGTTTTTTCAAAACACTTACTATCAAAATTTAAACTAATGGAAGCATGACTTTCACCAAGTTCATTCTTGGCTAAAACTTTATACTTTCCTGCATCTTCAATGGTAACATCATTAATTTCTAGTGTAGAAAAATAAGCATTTCCATCTTTGTCGAGTTTAACCTGAAATCAAATTAATGTTTATAGAAGCAGGTTACCTTCAAAACTCATGAATAAAAAAATATTTGCTCTTTTTAAACCACAATAGAAAATTTCATTTCCAGAGTACAGGGTTGGATTTATGTGAAAAGTAAGGACGTTGCTCAATTACAAGAACAATCAAGTAGTAATTGAGATTTTTCGTTTGAAAGGCTTTTTTTATGCATGAAAAGTACTTCACAATGCATTACAAATCGTTCCATTTTTTTCTGCATCTTAAAATAATACTTATAATTCTTATTACCAATAAGATGATATTTCGTCGCTTTCTCGTGGAAATGGTGCCAGCACATCCGGATAAATATACAAACAAGCCGTATAAGGTATGATCATAATAAACCGTGTAACACAATGCGATGATAATTTTAAGTAGTGAGCGCCACAAATTTCTTCGGATAATTTGCTACTACGTAGAAAATTCACCCTGACTCTTAAACGATGTTTACACTCATGGAAAAATCGACAAGTAAGACCGCAACCAGAAGTTTTTAATTTTGGTTCCACAGAGCCCTAGGGGTGCTTAGGATTCAGACAAGGTATTCCACAAGTGATAAATATTTTACTAATCAAAGAACCGAAAGTTTAATACATTTTAGTTTTTCTAAAAGATCGAATTCTAAAAGGCAGTTTGTTTGTGGAATTAAGTATAAGCAACTTTTTTTGTGGGAAAATTAAAGACCATTAAACTTGAAAAAATATTTTGCAGTAGAAAACAAGTACAACCTGTCAATAACAAATACTTTTATCAATTTACTATAATTTTAAATGTTGACTCTTTGGTAGTAGCTTTATTTTGTACACCGAAAATCGTGTACACCGAAAATCTCTTTTCCCATCGATGCCCTTTGTATGTTATTTTCTCTTTTTGTGCTGCGGATCTTTCTTGCATTGTATTAAATGTAAAATAAATAAAGAAATTCAATATCAGTTAACAACAGCAGTAACAATTTAAAATATTGCTGCTTTCATTATTACCAGGAAATAATTTATGAAATCAAAGAAATTACATTACATGCCTTACCATTCCCAATTTTATAAATATATTTTCAATTCTTAATAAGATTTATGAATAGTAACGTATATATAAGTACCTTACTATTCACAGTTTTATCGTTTTTGTTTCGTAATACAAAAACAATGCAACAGTAATTTTTTATATTAAAACAGGACGATTTTTTCTGCTCTTTTATATAAAAAAAATTCTTTTAGAAAACTACAAATTCAAATTTTCCCTAAAGGATAAGGTAGAGGGTTGAATATGAATAACCCTGACGCACACAGTCAAACTATATGAGTTTTAAAACGCACAATGAATTGGAAATTCAATTGGTTACAGGTTTTAAGAGTCGCCGGCTTATGGAGTAGGCAGGGTCGTCATTTCAAGTTTTTCAGGGGGGGGGGTTGCAAAGGATACAAACACAATGCAATTTCAATGGAAAACATAAAAACCACGCCCACTTATATGCAAAAATATTGATTTCTCAAAGCCAGGGGGAGGGCAATTGAACCCCGGCTTTGACCCCCTTAAATGATGGACCCCCCTAATGACCCCCCTAAATGACGGGCCTGGGAGTAGGATTATTTGAAGTATAAGTGTGAAGTATTAACTTGACTTTACTCAGAAATTCTAGGATGAGGAAGATTTCTATCTGCTTCAATTGTGAAGCTATTTTGAGCTTTTAGTTTAACCAAAAAATACTCTTTATTTTCAAAGTTAACTGAAGTCTTACTGTTCCCATAAGTTTAACTTTTTAAATGTGAAGAAAAATATGATGAAACGCATACACATTTTTTGACA
Source organism: Uloborus plumipes (assembly GCA_038373865.1). NCBI lineage: Eukaryota > Metazoa > Arthropoda > Arachnida > Araneae > Uloboridae > Uloborus > Uloborus plumipes. The sequence goes on from JAXGGA010000320.1 coordinate 171,393, forward strand.
TAACCTACACTTTATTTGTCATTTTACTGAGCGGTTTTCCACAAATGATGTCATGCTTTAAAGAAGAGGGATATTCGTGAAATTATGTCTATTTATGTGATAAAAATAGGGAAGGGGTGACAAAAAGTGGAACATCACATGTTTTGATTGAAATAAAAAGATTTTTTTTAATCATAATATGTTTAATATGTAATGGGTTATGTGTCAAGGGCAAGGATATAGAGGGGAGGGTTAAGATGGTGACATTCAGTGACAAGGGGTAAGATGGGAAAAAATACGTTTCAAAAAAGTGTTAAGCTTTATTAGGTATAGGTTATTAATTTACCATTAAGTAGAATCTATTTAACGGGCATTTCTTTCAGAAGTACGATATACATTAATGAATAGAAAATGTACATTAAAAAATATCAATATTTTGTTTAAAAAAAACTTGACGCAGTAATGTTTCCCCTTTTTTTCCCTTGCAAAAATAATCATTAAGACCTATACCTTTTCAAAGAAACGTAAATGTTACGAAAACGGAAGACAGCTAATTTTCGAGCTTTCTTTTTCACACTATGTTTAACTTTAGAACTGTTTAAAACCTAATTAAGATTGGATAAACAGAGTTCAGAACATGGATAAAAGCCAAAATTGTTTTCGTGACTCATAAAAAGGTTTTTGAACCTTTAGTGGGTTTAATGCCTTTTACAACGTTTTGTTATATAACTTGAAGCCCAAATAGGGTTTAATACTTTTTACAACGTTTTGTTATACACTGCGATGCAAAAGTTTAGACAAAATGCAAATATATGAATAAAAAGAAAACTATTCAACGAAATGCTTTCAAATTTCTACTGCAGGTACACAATATGGTCCCAAATACGTGTCTGGAGTTCTTATAACTATAACTGGAATCAAATTTTGGATATTACAAAAGACATTTTTTTTAATTGTTGCAAAAGTTTAGACAATAGTCAGATTTTATGCAAATATCTCTTAAAATGTGATTGGTGGAGGAAATGCGGGACTGTATTATTCATTTATAAAGTGCAGAGATTGCTGAATAAATAATCAAAATCTCAAAAGCTCTTTAGTTCTCGTGTAACGAAGATGAGAAAGTTTGGAAGCCGAAATTTGAAAAGAAAACTATTTTATTAATTTTTTGTCTTTTAAATCGGCTCTAGTATGGTAGTACATTATTTTTTACTTTGTGGACAGCAAATTCAGACATGCGTATCAATCAAAAATTCCAAGAAAATTATATTTCTTAAGGATGAAGGAATTGAAAAAACGGCTCAGACTGACGATTCGCCCATTAATCCTACAAAACTTCAACTTGGGTCAAAAACAGCATGTGACAGCATAAGTAGATGAACAACTGAATCGGAATGCATAAAAAAAACAAAGAATTGTGCCTGAGCCTTTTCGGACAGAGTGTCCCAAATAAGCCAGATTTTAATGTGAAAAGCAGCATATGTATCATCGTGACTAAAAAATGAATGGTACTTTCATTGATAAAAATTATTAAAATTGGGATGGCCTAGATGGATTATAATTCTTTTCGCGGGACTTGAGAAATATCCAACGATCATATGCTATGCTGCTTTTACCAATAAAATCTGGCTTATTTGGAACACTCTGTCCGAAAAGGCTCAAGCACAATTCTTTGTTTTTTTTATGCATTCCGATTCAGTTGTTCATCTACTTATGCTGTCACATGCTGTTTTTGACCCAAGTTGAAGTTTTGTAGGACTAAGGGGCGAATCGTCAGTCTGAGCCTTTTTTCACTTCCTTCATCCTTAAGAAATGTAATTTTTCTTGGACTTTTTGATCGATACGCATGTCTGAATTTGCTCTCCAAAAAGTAAAAAACAATATACTACCATACTAGAGCCGATTTAAAAGACAAAAAATTAATAAAGTAGGTTCATTTTCATATTTCGGCTTCCATCAAACTTTCTCATCTTCTTTACACGAGAACTAAAGAGCTTTTGAGATTTTGATTATTTATTCAGCAATCTCTGCACTTTATAAATGAATAATATAGTCCCGCATTTCCTCCACCAATCACATTTCAAGGGATATTTGCATAAAATCTGACTATTGTCTAAACTTTTGCAACAATGTAAAAAAATATCTTTTGTAATATCCAAAATTTGATTCCAGTTATAGTTATAAGAACTCCAGACACGTATTTGGGACCATATTGTGTACCTGCAGTAGAAATTTGAAAGCATTTCGTTAATAGTTTTCTTTTTATTCACATATTTGCATTTTGTCTAAACTTTTGCATCGCAGTGTATAACTTGAAACCCGAGTAATGTCTAAACGGCATCAAGGACAAAACGTCAGTAGAAATAACAAATTTTTGAAAATCGAAAATTGCGTTAAACTGCGCAAGCATTTCTATTTTGCAAAACACCTCTTTTTCTATGCATAAAAAGAGTCAGCATAAAATTTCATTTCCACGTTGAGAATTCACTCGGATGACATTGAATCCTTCTCTCACTTTCTTGAGCATTGACAAAAAATTTCCCCAGAACACGTGTTAGGAATATTTTTTTTTTAATTTGTGCTTTAGTGGACATATTAAGTGTTTTTGAAACTTTGCCGCTGACATCAAGTAAATTAAATTCATTAAAGCAGTTTTATGCAATGTTTGCGTCGTTACCAACATTTTTGAGCTAATTAAGGCTACTTTACTAATATTATAATAGTTTTTATTTTGACTGCAATAGTTATATAGTCAAAATAAGAAGTAAGTATTGCAGGCGAGTTTTGACGATTAATTGTAGTCGATTAAGGTCTTCTATGAACGAAGAAAACCAGTATGACCGATATGGGTAATATTATACACACGTTTATAATACGTGCATGATTCATATTAAAAGGCTTCATTCAAAGATTTATGAAACGCGAAATGACACCATCATATACCTTTTTTGTTTATCCACTTCTCGTAAGAGAAGTGGACACAGATTTGAATGCCAGCCAAGATCTTTTTCCTGCTTTTGATAGCTTATTGTCAAACTCTTTTTCACGAAAAACTGCTTTAGTTTGGCCAATAAAACATCTTTATTTTGACTTTTGCCTCGGTTAAATTTTTGAATTTGCTCTTGAGATGTTAGAAAGCCACTTCTTTTTTAAACAGCTCCATAAAAATATGTTCGTCATACCTAGTATGCAATGATATAAGAAAGAGACATTGCGGATTCAAAAGTGTTTCATGTGATATGATTTTGCAGCCAAAAAGTGCCTTTTTGGAGTTGGAGGACACTATTCAGAGGCAGCTACGAGTTTGCTAAAAAAAAAACTTAAACTACAGAATATTTCAGAAAAATTGGGCGTGGTGACAAAATTTAGTTACTTATTTATTTGCTTCATTCAGCAGAAAAACACGAGAAACATATATTCATCTAAAGGCACAGTGCAGCTGCAGTCAAATGAAATTTAGTTATTCTTTACAAAAAACCTTATTAGAAAAAGAATTGTTGCAGACATTAGAAGTTTGCTTACCTTACAGCGTGCAGATTCCACAACCGGATTGCTGTTGTGGAACCAGAACACTTGGGGTTTAGGGTCGGCTAGAATTCGGCTTTCGAAGAGAAGTTTCCTGCCTTCATCTTCTTGGCGAATTGACGGCTTCTTCGAAAATGTGGGAGGAATGCCATCGGTTTGGCTGCAAAAGCAAATAAATTTATGTAATGATGCATATAGAACAATTGCATTGCAATATCAGTTATATTAATGACTTTACACAGCCGCGAAAAATAAAACAAGGCGTTAGGTATCCCAACCAGCTTACAATTTTCCCTTCCAACCATTTTTTTAAACTGAAAGTTCTTTAGGCTAATCGATCCTTTTTTAAGATGGAAAAAAAACAATTAAACTCGCGACACTGTTACCGTTACCAACACTTCTGTATATAAGTATGCACAGATATTGTGGATGTACATACATAAACAGACATGCATGCTGGCATTTTTAGGGAAAGAAAAGGAACCCCTGAAGATTCAAAAAATACACGCGTGATAGCTCAAGTTTTCACTTTTGTCGGTACTGCCGGAGTGCATTTGTTTTTCTTTTTTGTTTTTGTTTAATTTTTCTGGAGAAACCAAAAACAAAAAACTACGCGATTTGCGTACTTAATTTTCTTAATTTCTTCTCTTTTTTTTGTTTGAATATCATTTAGAATGCAATTTACTTTTATCTTTCCTTTTTGCAATAGGGTAATTCCATCGTGACTAACATAACATTTAGAATAAATTTTTAATCTTATTTTCTGTGTGTGAGCCTTGATTTTGTTACAATACCAAAAACAAGGTGTTATTCTTCTCCGCATAGATGAGTTGTTCAAGTTAATATAAAAAAATAATATTATTACTTTCATTTTTGGGAGTTAGGGGACATTTTGATCAACGTGACTAACATAACAGATTTGCAACCCTCAAAATTTTGTACCAAATTCATCAACACAATTCTCTAAAACTAAATCATAAAATTGTTATTTTTCCCGTGATAGTATCTATGTGAAATGTTGTTTTCACATTAATAATTTTAAATTTGACATATATTTTAAATAATATTGCAAAAAGTAGTACTTTAATAAAACTTGCCTGTGACTAACATAACGTGACTAACATAACACACGATTATACATTTAACTTTAAGTGTATTACAGGTAATATTAATACAAATATTAGAATGCAAACAAGATTTTATTGAAGATTAACACGCATGTTTACCTGTAAACAAAATTTCCAGTTCAATTTTGTATTTAAAGTAAATAATGTCTGCGGGAATTTACAGATGTTTGCGACAAGACTTTCGAAATTTGAATTCCTTAAATCCAAAATTTGTTCTCATTTGTGGGAAACACAAAGGTTGCCTCAGAGCTTTTTCTCTCGAAGAGAACTTTATAATCATTTTTATTCATGTTTAAAAGCTGCCTACCATGTTTCTTTTTAACCTTACGAGAGGTAAATACCATCACAATAAAATTACCCACTGTCTTAGTTTTTGTATCTCGGAACAGTTCGGAAGAATCTACTTCAAAATCATCAGCAGCTTCGTCTTCTACACAATTTCTTAATTTTTTTTTCTTTTCTTGGGATATCATTCCCTGTATTTTTTATAAACAAATTTTAAATTTCTCCATATTTACAGCATATCATTATTACCGAAAAACTTATATGGGGATTCCCATTTTCAAACAACAAGTCTAGCTCTTTCTTTTCAGCCTAGTCACTTTCACTCAAAAATAAGCAGCACCCTTCGTTTCTTGTTTTTTTTTTTTATTATTACTGAAGTAATTTCTTTGCATAATTTCCAAAGTTTGCCCATGTAAAACGCTGCTCCACACGTTGTGCTATACATGTGGGCACTTTCCATGATCTAATTTCATAAAACTCCACGACCTGTAGATGCTAGAGGCAGTTAGGGTCATATATGTTTTTATAGTACGCAGCAGCTCCATATGTTCATAGAAAAACTAATTGCACAGCGATCCCGCATATAGCTATAAAATAATTTAAAATTCTTTCATTGAAGATGTTGACTTCGTATGCCGAGTGCTTACTTGCGTCGCAAATTACAGCCTAAAATTTCGACTCCAAGTTTACTATTAAAAGAACTGTTTTTAAAATAAATTACTGTAGTATATATGGTCACACTAATTTCTTTAAAATAAGATGTTCGATAAATTAATTTGTTTCTAAAATAAATTGTTTACTTAAGATTTAAGTATTTCTTAAAGAATCGTGTTATGTTAGTCACACACAGTGATGTTATGTTAGTCACAAGTCCTATGGCCAGAAAAAAGGAAATTCTTTATGAACAATTTTATCAATCTAACTGTACCCATCCCATAGAAGAGATCAGGGGAAAAAATATAAAAAAAATTCTTTCTAGAAGGGAATAACTGAATTAATTCATGTTTTTGTGACTAACATAACAAGTAAACCAGACTGAATACCCATTAACTTTGCAATATTCATTTTATGACAACACAAAAAAATATATACATTTCTGTAAAGCAAAAGAATCATTCTTCAATAATTAAAAAAAAATTCATCATTATTTGCATTTTTTAAAATTGTATATGAATGTGAAAAGTTAGAAAAATATGCGCTGTTTTGGGTAACTGCATATGTGATCTTTACAGCCATTTTTCAGGGGTTTGGAGTAATATTTTGTGAAAACTTATGTTGAATTCTAAAAATTTGAAAAATTATCTTTAAAATGATGTATCACAAGATATATGTATTGAAAGATGAAAAAACCATGTCTAGGTTGACATTTACATGGAATTACCCAATAATAATTGTGTCCAGTTATTCCAGATAAAAATTTTGGGCTTTTGAAGTATATCGACTTTATTTCATTTTCATGTTACAATATTCTACTTAAATTATAATATGGTTTCTTTCTTTTTCGCCATGTACTAACCTTTACAGTCAAAAAAAGTAATTTGATTAAGCAAATTTTTACAATAATATTATTGATGTATGTATATGCTTTCACAGTGATGATAAGATACAAGCATAGAGTGAGCTGGTTTTGACTGAACACGAGTTTAGGCAGCAGTATTTACTTAATTGAGAGGTGTTCGTCTAAAATCGCTTTACATCGCCATACTATATACAAACAAGTATCAAATTATGTAAAAAAAACCACTTTTCAAAATTCATAAGTGTAGCTGATTTAGATAATAAATGCCGCAAATAATTTGTCCCTTAGGTTAACTTTTATTAAAAATTTATCTCTTTATCTGCCCCGCTGTAGTGTTTTTGAATCTTTTGGCATAAAACTGTGGAAAAACTTCTAAAGTATTTCATTATTATCTAAAACTAGGCAATAGTGATTGTAAAACCCACTTTAGTTTAACCCATTTATGCCCAGTAGCCTAAAAACGGGACGCTTGTTAGTTACTGCATACAAAAACCTGTAGTGGGTATATCCTTTTACTAAAGCTGTTTTTTACAAGTTAAATAGTCCTTCTTCTTGAGAAAACCAGTTAGAGCCACTATTGGACATCAGAGTTTATTTATTGACAGCTATTTTCAGACAAATCCGTCAAGCAACGGTCCAACATGGGTAGCCACAGAAAGTAATTTTTTTTTGCGAACTTATTTTCATAAAATTGAACTATTTTAAAATGATTTGCTTAAAATTGATCACAGATGCCTTCAGTAATGTTACTTTGTAAAAGAAAAGTCAAGTAAGGTCGTATTTTGCTCACATATCTGCAAAATATCCCATAAACCGGACGTTAAATAAATTAATAAATATGGCAACGGCGAACTATTTTAAGCCTAAAATGTATGTAAACCATTCCAAGTAAGAGTTTTAAGCAGATAAAAATTGAAAAAAAAAATGTTAAAAAAAACTTGGGAATAAATGGGTTAACTATCAACCTTATTCAGTTTTCCAATTAGTTTGGATAACTTTACCCTATATGAGAGCCATGATACAAAATTTAATTGTTTTTATAAAAGTAGAGTCGTTTTAAGTCAGAAAAAGTTCTAACTGTTAAAAAATTTCCTAATTTTTATTCATAGTACAACAACATTTCCATGAATTATACTGCACAGAATGTTGCAATGTAAAATGATAAATTAAAAAAAAAATCAAATCAGAATTCAAGAGCAGCTTCAATAAGAGTTATTAAACGATGCAACTATCAGTGTACATATCTATCAGTTTTATATTCTAGACAAAAAAAGTTAAATAATACTGGAACCTTTGCCAGCAGAATGCAACATTGACTCCTTAGCAGCTTTTCTTTTCTTTTAAAGTCAACTATACTAACCAGGGATGCGATGATACAAATAGTATAATATAGAAAAAAAAACGATATTCATTTAAAAGAACATTGTCTAACGTGGTTTTAGACTCATAAATCATTTACCCTCGTTTTCTAATTCTCGAAACACTTATTTTTAATATTGTGCTAAATAACTAAGGAACGGAAAGCTATTATTGGGAAAGGTAGAGGTAAAATCTAGTCGACACACGTTAAAAATACTTTTACATACTAGTCAAAGCCTTTTGGGGGGGGGGGGATTACCTTAGTATATAAAAAGAGTTTGCGCATTTGATAGTAATCAGAGCACAAAATTTTGTTTCTGAAAACCACTTTTTTTCTTCTTTTCCAGTTTAAACTTGCGAATTTAAAGAGTTCCAAGACTTTAAAGATCTCTAAAGATTATCTTGACAATGGGGAGATGAAGAAAGATGTTTTATGTGTCGAAAACAAATTTTTGTCTACGGTTTTTATCGCTGCTACGTTTAGATATTTTCATCATCATACACAGGAGAATTTTTCTTGTGAAAACAATTCATGTTTCAAAATTTTCAATAGACTAGATCGTTTGAAATGCAGTGAAAGGAATTTGACTGCTTAGTGCACTTTGGTTTAAATTGAAAGATGTCTCCCAACTTCACTTAGAAGATTTTACAGTTTTCCACGAAAAAATGGCGTTTAAAACAGTAGCAGCAAAACTAGTAGATTTGCTGATAATCACAGTTGATTAGTTTTTAACTCAACATTTTCTAATTGATCCGCATTTTCAAATAACATATATAACATGGTCTTGATTGAAAATGATTTATTTGTGCCAATCGAGAGTACGGCAGTGGTGACATAATTGATAAGGCCCTAAATTTGCAACTGGAGAATCCTCCGTGTGTGCTTTTTCGTTAAAATCTGGATTATTTGGGAGTTTCCGAAAAGGCACAAGCACATTTTTTTTTTTTTTGTTTTTTGTTGCATCCCGATTTGGTTGTTCATCTATTATGCTGCCAAGTTATGTTTTTGATCCAAGGTAAAGTTTTGTCGGATTAAAGGACAAATTGTCAGTTCGAGCCTTTTTCAATTCCTTCGTCCTTAAGAAATATAGTTTTTCTGAGCCTTTTTGATCGATACATATTAGGGTGGAGCGAAAAAAACAAAGTTTTTATTTTCGAATCGTAATAGTGCGGAAAAGTTGCGATTGGTGAAGAGTTACAAAACAAAACAACAATTTTTGAAATCGGATAATATCTTCCGTTCCCGCAACGAGCCTGAAATTTTGAAAAAATGAAAATTTTCATGTGTTTTTAGCGATTTTTTAAAATTTTTGTTTTAATGTTTTATTTTAATGCTCTTAGACGGAAAAGTTACGTTTGGTGAAGCCTTCTGAAATTTTGAAAAATATATTGAAATCGAATAATACCTTCTAATCCAGGAACAAGCCAGAAAAACCAAAAAATTATAAAATTTCAGCTTTTTTTGGGGTGATGAAAAAAAATTAAAAAAAATATGTTCTCATTTTTTTTTTCTTTTTTACCCGGTATCATAGCGGAAAGCCTTTTAAAAAGCACTATATTACTCTTAAACATTAATTTTTTTCTTGATTTTTCAGGTATCTTCTAAACATGCAAAACTACCATTTTTTACAACAATGAAACAATTTCAAATAATCGAAAGTTATAAAATATTTTCCAAAATTTCTATAATCCAGTACAAAAATCCACTAAATAAAACACCCACTCCTAAAATAAATGCTAATTTTAATCACTAAACTATAAACAATTTTAATACCTAACTAATTATATACAGTTTCTTAATCACCTTTTGTAGTCTGTGCCTTCTATAATTATGTTACCTAACTTAACTGACTACCCATAGAATCCTTTAACATTAATTTAATTAGAAACTAATTTTTAAATTAAAACTTCTTTAAAATTAAACCTAGTTAGGTTAGGTAGTGTATAGAATGAGACTGCAAAATGCAATTAAAAATTCAGAAACTAACATATAATGAGGTAGGTATTAACATAGTTTATCGTTTAGGGATAAAAAATATTGTTCATCTTATGAGTGAGTGTTTTGTTCAATGGATTTTTGTACTGAAAAAGTTAAACAAATTTAATAATTAGGAATGGGTAAAAAAAATTATGTAAATGTTATCTATTATTTTTTGCTTTTTAGTTGCTTTTAGTTTGCTTTAAGGTTATCTTGGTGCCTACAGTAACACAGTCCCAGGCAAAGTGGGGCAAGGTGTAACAAAAATTAAGGATTGGAAAGCATTTGACAAGGAGAGGGCACTACTGCCCCACACACCCCTATTAGCCTTATGCAAAAAAAATGTTAAAACATGTTATCATGACAATTGATTATTTGAAACACGATTGCAGAGAAACTTGTGCTTAAAAGGTTACTATAAGCATCGCGGTGATGATTTTGGAACACATTTCATATGAAAGCCATAAATATAAGGAATGTAACAGTGTAGAAGACAAAACAAATTTTAGATTTTGTTGATTTCTAATTTTTCATACACAAAATTATTTTAAAATAAATAATTAAATTTAAGTTTAAAAAACTAAAAAATACACTTTTAGAGTTAATCAAACTATAAAGCTTTAAACCATTTCAAATTATAAGTTTACATGCACCTTATAATACATCAACATGTAATATAGTTTAGCCTTTAGTACTAATAATAGCATTCAATAACATCAACATGTAATAATATAGTTTAGCTTTTAGTATTAACAATAGTATTAAATATATCACTTTTATATTTTTAAAGAACGTGAATTTTATCTTTTATTCAGAGTTACATACATACTGACAAACCCACATGTGAAACTAGTAAAAGCGTATTAAAAACAAAACCGCCATTAAAAAACAACTGGGAGCTAAACAGAAAAAAATAATACATAATATTTACATACAACTTCATACCCATACCTAATTATTAAATTTGTTTAACTTTTTCAGTACAAAAATCCATTGAACAAAACACTCACTCATAAGCTGAACAATATTTTTTATCCCTAAACGATAAACTATTTTAATACCTACCGCATTATATGTTAGTTTCTGAATTTTTAATTGCATTTTGCAGTCTCATTCTATACACTACCTAACCTAACTAGGTTTAATTTTAAAGAAGTTTTAATTTTAAAATTAGTTTCTAATTAAATTAATGTTAAAGGATTATGTGGGTAGTCAGTTAAGTTAGGTAACATAATTATAGAAGGCACAGACTACAAAAGGGGATTAAGAAACTGTATATAATTAGTTAGGTATTAAAATTGTTTATAGTTTAGTGATTAAAATTAGCGTTTATTTTAGGAGTGGGTGTTTTATTTAGTGGATTTTTGTACTGGATTATAGAAATTTTGGAAAATATTTTATAACTTTCGATTATTTGAAATTGTTTCATTGTTGTAAAAAATGGTAGTTTTGCATGTTTAGAAGATACCTGAAAAATCAAGAAAAAAATTAATGTTTAAGAGTAATATAGTGCTTTTTAAAAGGCTTTACGCTATGATACCGGGTAAAAAAGAAAAAAAAAATGAGAACATATTTTTTTTAATTTTTTTTCATCACCCCAAAAAAAGCTGAAATTTTATAATTTTTTGGTTTTTCTGGCTTGTTCCTGAATTAGAAGGTATTATTCGATTTCAATATATTTTTCAAAATTTCAGAAGGCTTCACCAAACGTAACTTTTCCGTCTAAGAGCATTAAAATAAAACATTAAAACAAAAATTTTAAAAAATCGCTAAAAACACATGAAATTTTTCATTTTTTCAAAATTTCAGGCTCGTTGCGGGAACGGAAGATATTATCCGATTTCAAAATTTTTTGTTTTGTTTTGTAACTCTTCACCAATCGCAACTTTTCCGCACTATTACGATTCGAAAATAAAAACTTTGTTTTTTTCGCTCCACCCTAATACATATGTCTTAATTTGATCTCCACGAAGTAAAAACCTATGCACTACCACAGTAGGACCGATTTAAAAGACAAAAAATAGCAAAGTGGATTAATTTGCAAACTTCAGCTTCCAAACTTTTTCATGAGACTTTCTGCAAGAGATTCTTTTTTCTCTATTCCTTAGAATTAAAAGGACAGAAAAAAAGAAAAAATAAATAAATGACAGAATGATGAAACGTGTGTTAATTTCACGTTAAATGCTCAAATTGTTAAAAAGAGGAAAAAGAGAGCCTTAACCTAAAAAATATTGAATCTCATCCAAAATGTCAGAAATGCTTTGGCGAAAAAGAAGAGTTCAACAAGCTGAAAGTTAAATGGGCAATTTTTCAACTTTACTCATAGGTACACAATTTAAGCGACTTTTCTGTATTGTAACTTAGTAGTTTTGTTTCTTTTAAAAGTTTTAATCCAATTAACGTGGCTTTTATTTTTTATCACGAAAAAAACACTTAAAATTATTTAAATATACTTATTATCATTATCATTCTTTTCTTTTCAAGAATAATAAAAATAAAGCTATAAAATGCAGAAGTTTCAGTTCTTTTAACTTAGTTAATTAAAGTTTTAACCCTTACCATAAAAATAACGTTGAAAGAATGAAAATATTAAAAGGTTTTTTTTAACCGACTTCAACAAAGAAGGTTATGCAATTCGTCGGAGATCTTTTTTTTTAAATATTTTAATACAGTAGAGGAAAAGTGCTAAATATGCAATAGTTCTCTAAAATGCAATAACACTATTGTTTCCCAAAGAGAGGGTAAGTCATTTACTAATATAAGAAAATTACAATATGTAAAAGAGAGGATAAATATGGGCGAAAGGAGGAAGAATACAACGATGAGAATTTTTGGGAAAGCTTACAAAAATAGTCAAAGAGGATTGCTGAAGAAAACTTTGCAAATAACTTAGACTTCAAAAGTCTTTCGAAAGTGACTGTTCCAATAGTAAACACAATGAAGATAAAAATTCAGAATGTTAATTCGCTACGAATGGGTTTTTGTCACGTTAGCCAAGGTGGGAAGCTGATATAATGAGTTATGTGTCATGATTGGTCTCTTGTAGATTAAAGGGCTGAAGAGAACAAATTTTTGTGTCGTAAGTGTGGTAGATTAAAAATGCTAGTGAAAGACACTCTACGCAATACATTAATGAAAAGTTACGTATTATATATTTTTTGTGGCAGCTAAAAATTCTTATATTACTCTATATTAACTCAGACCTAGAAAACAAATTTAACTAACAATTGAAGGGGCAAATGGATAAAGGTGATATGTGACAATTTTTTTAAATTTTTAGAAAAGCTTACAAAAAAATGTTGTGTGTGTGTGTGTGTGTGGTGTGTGTGTGTGGTGTGTGTGTGTGTGTGTGTGTTTAAATAGATTTTTCTCAACGGGTAAAACGGGGTCATATTTTTTTAACAAATTGAAAGATTCTTTTAATTGAAAAATGAAAAACACAAAATTTTTTTAGAAAGCTTTTTCTAGAAATTTAAAAAATGTCACATAATACTTTTATCCACTTGCCCCTTCAATTGATACATTATGGACCCAAATTGAGCTTAATGCTTAAATGCAATTACCCAGACAGCACGAAACGTACACTGGACGTTCATTTTATGTCTTGAACGTCCGAATCTGGTCCGATGTCAAAATCGATGAAATTTGGCGATCCTTAGATGTGCCTCTGAGGACGTCCCACGGACTATTTTTTTTTAGGTCTAAGGATGACCAAAAGTGATCCACATCCTTTCAGGACGTACCACGGACTTTTTTTCCAGATGTCCTAGGAACTTATCTCTAAGAATATCCCAAGTCTCAACAAAATCAATTGTTTTTAGGATATTATTTTCAAGTTGTAGGGAAAATTTTATTTTTTACTATCTCAATGAAATTTACTACAAATGACAGTAAACTATGATGCACAAAACTTCGACGAAGCATGAAAATAATATTTAAACTAACTGAACATAAAAATATGCTATAAATTTTTGAAGGAAAAAATTCCTTGAAAAAGCACAATTTTTTTCTAAATTTTAGAATTAAATATGAAGTGGGAAGCTCAAAGTAGCTCTGCAACTAATTTTAAAAACCAAATAAATACAAAACAAGCTTGTGTTTGTCCGAAATATTTTTTTTAATTATGTCATGGTATACTGTAAAATTTGATGATATGAGGTCATCCTAAGGAGCATCATATAGGACGTCCCAAGTACAAATTTTATTTTGTCCTCCGGATAGCCTGAAAAAAAATGCAACATTTCAAGACGTACGAAGGACTTTATTTTCTGACATCCTGCGGTCTTCATTCTTAGGATGTCCTGCAAATGAGTCAAATCAGTCGATTATAGGACTTACTTATTTAACTTCGAAAATTCGTATTTTGAGTGAAAGTGGTGAGTACGTAGTGAATTTTTTTTTCCATATTCATCTATGAAATTTTGACTTCTAATATACTTTATTCTAAATGGAAAAGTAGGCGATTTGTTCCGAAGAACTTGGATTTTTTTAAAAGTAAAGTTGAAATATTTTCAAAGTATATTAATAAACAAAAAAGTAGAAGAACATTTTAAGAGTCAAATATGATTTAGCTCGAATTTTTGTTTGTGGAAATGGACATACATTTTTGAAACGCTCATGATAGTCAAAATTCTTGCAAATTTTGATAGAGGTCAAAATTAAAAAAAAAAAAATGCCAAAAATGCTCTCCTTCTCTCAAATTTAAAACATCAAAATTTGAACTTGATTTATTAAAGTTTTTACTAGAATAATGACCTGATAATAATACACTACAGTATATCCTGAAGAATTTTTTTTAAAATGATGATGGTTTTTGCTTTTTTTCTTTCTTTTTCTTTTTAAATTCATTATAAAATGTAAAATATAATTCTATTGACATTTTTTTTTCTCTTTAAACCTCTAAAATAAAAATTTTAGTTTTAAATTATTATAGAAACAAACTATCCCTAAATTTATTAGGCTTTTTTTTAATTGACATATTTTAATTGTAAAAGAAATAAAAATAAAAATAAGTAAATACACCATTTTCTGTTATAAGCACACACATTTGAAATTTGTTATTATCATTCTTAAATAGTTTACTTTAGGGCAAAAATACGGGTTTTTTTTTTCAAATATATTTGAATTGTATTAGTATTACTTAAAAATCATTCACTGATGTAATATTTTTTAGAAATTTTAAAAATAGTTCTAAAATAGTTTTCCAAAACAATAGTTTTTCGCACAGAGGTTGAAGAAATGCCCTAATGCCGAAAAGATAGCTAACATTTTTTTATTTCTGAAATCAAAAAGGCTTTTTTAATTCCAAAAAGATTGAAATTATGATACTTTACCATCGACAGAGTGGTATAGTGGTTAAGACGCTGGCCTCTTACGCCCAAAAGCGCGGGTTCGAATCCGGCTCCAGTCAGTGGATTTTCATGATGCAGAAAATTGTCAGCGCTCATGTCTTATGATTATGCGGCATGTAAAAGATCCCTCCAGTACTTGTAGACATCCAAATTATTAAGTAAATTTTTCGTTGAACACTTGATGTATAGTCCGTCTGATGTTCTAAAGAGAACCAAAATTTGAACGGCTATAGTTCGTAGGACGTCTTTTGTTCATTTTAATTAGTCCATTTAACGTTCGCACAAAAAGCTTGGTCCTAAAAATAGCCAATAAAAGAACGTCTGACATCATTTTAACAACCTGGGGATAATGTTTTCTGAACGTCCTGAGGACCACGAAAGGCTTAAGTCCTCGGGATGGCTGCTGATAACACAGGGACCAACTGGGGAAGAACACTTCGCGGACATTGAACGGTCCCTAGGTTGTCCCTCGATTACCGCGGGATGAAATTTAAACGTCCGAAGGATGAATTAATATTTTGAGTTAGTCCTGAAATGACATTTCTAGGACGTCCAAAGGACAAAGTAGTGCTGTTTGGGTAAAGCATTTAAAGTGTATTTCTTCCCTTCAAAGTGCAATATATAGCATTGGTTCTCCACCAAATTCGTGTATGCCGCTAAGGGTGCCTGAAAATCTGGAAGAAGCTTGTGGCAAATTAAGCAAAACTTAGGTAAAAAGAGCTTAATAATTGTAGTAATATGAGTAATGATGTGTAATATAATAAAAAGCAGTATTGCAATACTTTATTGACCAACCCCTGATAAAAATTAAACACAAAGAACTTGATGAAATTACTATGAAGTGTACCTTTTTTAGGTTTATAACAGTTTACATAAGCAAAAAATCTTTACCTGAAGGGCTAACACAGATATCTGCTTATGGACAGAATTTTTAGCTGCTGCATTTGACGAATCTAGGACCAAACGTAAATTTACAGGGAAAACACAATGTAGTGTTCGTGTTCTCACCAATTGTTTTCTGGGGTGTTTTTAAATGTAATAAGAGCATCGTAATAAAATAACCACAGAAATTATACGGCTTGTTTTTAATTTTAAAAGTATTTGCAATTAACTTTAAAATTTTACTATAAAAACTGAAATAATTTTGCTACGGGTACAATACATACAAAAGGTAAGATAAAAAAGGATTATGGTTTGAAAAAGGGGGGGAGAAAGGGTTGAGAACGGCAGAAGAGTACAATGTTGAAGCCACAAGTATACTTAATATTGGAAATTTTTAATAAGTCCAAGGTAATATAATGTTACAATTTGACACCTGTTTATATGTTGAGAAGCGCAAAAGAGGCAAAGAAGATTATAAGAGTTTGGCATTTCGTTTGTTGTCAAATTAAGTAACAAATTAACTGTAATAACAAGACAATAGCAACAATAGCATTTGTATATTTAGCAACGACAGATAAGTAGTCTTTAACTTGGGTTCTGTGCTGCACCCTTGGCTCACCTTGAATTTTTAAAGGGTTTCTGGAAGTGATCATTATTTGTATAATCAAAGAGGCAAAATTGTAGTAAATCTAATTTTTAGAAAGGATTAATATCATCACATGCAATTTGCTAGTAAAAATTGAAATGTTTTAACGGTTAATTTTTTTTTGTCAAAAAGTGTGTTTTGGGAAACCATAAAAAAAAACAACGTTAACATATAACACATTATTAAGATGTTAGCATTGTGACAAAATAAAGACAGAATTTTTTTTTCGCAAATTAGAGTATGATAAAGCTTTACTATTGTATTTTTCCTGATGTTTGATTAAGATATTTCTTCAATAAAAGGGTAACCTCAAAGATTTATATCCCCTGCCGAACATCACTCAAAACACCCACATTAAAATTGTCTCCAAAAACTCGCTTCAAAAACCATTTACCCTCACTTCTAAACATTTAAATGAAAACATTTGATGTATATAAAACAAGTGAAATGAACATTCAAGTAAACTGTCCTTCAATAAAATGTTAGTCAATGAAAAAGATTCTTTGAAGGCATACGACCTCAAAAACTAAATATATCTCCTATTCAATCCAGGTAGGTCAGATGATTTCGAAGAACAAGGACAACCGCACTATTATAATGTCTCATCCATCAGGGTTAATATCTTAAGTAAACATTCGCCAAGTATGCCATGGCAGTGTTCCCAACTTGAATAAACAGTTAAAAAAAATTAAACTTGCCATTATTTCCGGTTGACAATTTTGTTACTGATTCTTTGTTTACTTTTTATTTTATTATCTTGTTTTCGCTTTCTTTTGAATAAAACGTAGATTAACATAGGGCAGTTCCTACGGCACTGACGTAATAAACTTTCAACTTTTTTTTACAATCAATTAATCCACACCAAAATTCATGATAGCATAATTGATACCAAGTTACACGAGAGAAAGAAAATTTAAATTTTTGTCGCACCAAATTGTAATTATGTGTGTTTAATGCTTGGTCGTTACGTTCGTAACGGTGAAATTGCTCCACAAGAAACGCATGACCGTTTATACATGAAATGTGTTTTTTACGCCATCAAATTTAAAAAAAAAACGATTTGCAACAGTTACTGATAAAATTGAACTTATACTAACCTATAAGTATCGCTATACTCCGTTCACGGAAGAGATAGACCTAATGTAAACAAAGTGCGCCGTTTGATAACGTCAATCATGTGCTTCGCTTACAGAACGGCAAATGCGAATGCTATTTTTTTCCTCTGTGGAAAATTGCCAAAACCGACACAGTGGCAAACATTTCAACAACCTGATTGTTTATTTGCGGTCGATGTTTTTCCGTGAATAGAGCGTAGAAGCAAGGCTTTCAATTGTACCTGCATCAGTGTCTGATAACTTTCTGCCGTTTCACATAAGCTCCTAATCGTGAAGACATTTTCACGATTCTTTATCAAGGTCAAAATATGCAGTGGGGGAAAACATGTAAAACAGACATCTTAAAGTACAGGGCCATTCCATGAAAAGTGAAACCAATTGGTCAAAAATTCATATTGAAGTTATGTTGCTATGTTATACATCATTTTAAAGCTTAAGATGTATATTTTAAGAATCCTGCATTGGTTTTTTGTTGAGAGTTAGAATAATACTTGTTATCTTAGTTGGAAGTACGATATTCACGAACTTGTAAAAATCAGAAAAAAGAACACATTTTCAAATGCATATTTCTCATCGAAAAATAAAAGCAAAAATAACTACTTGTAGCACAATTTTAACTACTAAGACGGTACTATAATAATATGCATTCATTAATTTCTTTTGAATTGATCTAAATGGTGTAATTGAAGTTTGAAAAAAAGAAATTTGATGTTACGTCTGTAACAAAAAAGAAGCAAAAGTTGTCATTACGTCCTAAAAAATCAAAATTAAAAAAAACCCTTAATGGTCCTTTTGGCAAATTCTTAGAGTAATTGCCCACCATAGTTAAAAATATTGCAACTGATTTAGTTTTAAAATTAATGCTGTTACAGACGTAACATTTCGGACATAACAAATGGCTCTATGTTACGTCCGTAGCAAAAGTAAATTTCCAATTAAATAGGTAAGAAGCACAGGATGAGCAATACATGTATATAGCATAATATGGTACGGGTACTAAAGTTTTTGGTATTCTGATTTTGAAATTTTTAATTATGTCGGCATGTAATTGAAATTTATTTTTTAAGATTAATCAAATACACATATGGTATAACTGATTATAATTTATACCTCAACTGGCATTTTTTTTGCTACGTTACATGGAAAGGGAGCTGTGGATGGAGTTGGGGGTATGGTCAGGCACCAGGTGTGGCAGAGAGTAAGATCTAGAACAGCATATGTCAACGACGCTCTTTCCTTTTTTCAATGTGCAAACTCCATTGCAGAAAAAGTTAAAATTATTTATATGCCCCAGGAAAATGTTTTAAAGTTGACGCCAAAATTGGAAGAACGGTGGGCTAACATCGCGAATTTGCCAAAAGCCCGCGAAATGCATTGTTTTCGAACAGAATACGAAAATGCCGTTCGAATTTCGAGAAAGTCGGACGAAAAAGGACACATTTTTTCATTCAAAAAAAATTATCAAAATTGACCAACTGTCACCAAGAAAGTTAAATTTTAGTTTGGTACTAGTATTCTGCTATATCATCCAACATTTTCAAATTTTTAAGTTCTCCTAAGACCAATCACTGATTCCAGAGAGGAATTTACTTTTTCCGATTTTTTTATGTAGCAGCCCCATTATGCATTAATTTTAAGAATACAAATAAATAAATTTGTGTGAAGGCCCTTATAAACTTTTCTTGTGTCAATCTTTCTTGGAAATAATTGTCTTAAGATGCATTAATTCATTGTTACATATTGACATATCGGCATATGCTCTCAACTCCCCCAGACTTACCCAAATTTTCTAAAACTGTTACAGTATAACTTAAAATATTCAAATCATGTGTTAATTAATGCTACTGTATTGTTTTAGCACAAAAATCTTTGTTTATTCCTGCTTTAAAATACTGTTTTCTACTTTCAAATCAGAGATGTTACGTCTGTAACACCACTTTGTTTCGTCCGTAACAAGTTTATGAATTTTTTTCACAAATTCGGCAGTCAAAATCCACACAATCTTTACGGTTTTAGAAAGCTTGAAGTCTTTAGAATAAGTATTAAAAAAAAAAGTTCAAAATTTCCGTATAATTCAGAGGAATATTGTAAGTTGTATGACATAGTCGAGTTTTTGCTGTTTTGTGAATTACGTCTGTAACAGGCAGTTTTTAATTTCTGTATTTTTTTGTAATTAAGCAATCTGCACGCAAATTTAATGTAGCATAAACATCATCAAGTTACACTGCAGGAAAAAAAATTGAAGACTTTCATCAGCCCAAACCAGAATTATTAGTGTTCAAAGTCTGCGATTGTTACGTCTGTAACGATGGAATTGCCCTACATCAAAATTGACCTAAAGAAAGCCACATTAATACAAAAAACGACCAAAAAAACCGGCAATAATTTTCACAAAACGCAGCAAATGTCTGCTTTAACACTTCTTTACGTCATACTTTAACCATTTAATTGCATGTGATTATAATCAGCTTTGAAAAGTCCAAATGTAGATTAATTTCAGTGACAAACCACGTTGTTTCGAAAAATGCATGTGTAAACAGAAACTAACTCGAATCCATGAAGGTAAGAAAGAAGAAAAAATAATACCTTCTAATTTTTCAAAGCATTTACAGTTTACCTTTTGCTTCTTTTACTTCTAAAGCACTAGAAACAGCAAATCAACGAGTAAACGCTTTATTCTTCCTTCTATTCTTTTCTATCTTTCTTTTTTAATAGACATGTTCTGATTTATTGACAAAACTGTAACTCATTTACCTGTTATCAATTTTAATGTGTTTCCGTCAGGTAGCTAAAAATATTGTGTTAAGAGACGAAGAAAAAAATTAAAAATAAGCATAAGAAAAGAGCACATGTACAAAAAATATAAAGCTGCCTGAATCAACAAATGTGCCTGATAATAAAAAAAAATGACTGCAACTGCTAAAACTACGTTCGAAGAGAAAGTTTGAAAAGCTCGTATGCTGTGTAATGAAAGTAGAAGAAATTTTTTTACGATGGAAATATAATAATGCATTAATCTATTAAACTGGTTAAAATAACTTCGAAAATTCATCATATGAAATTTTAAATCATAACATGAATTTAAAGTTTTCACATTGTATCTCATTTTACTCTTGGATTTAACTGTAGATTTTATTGAGAGTCACGTTAGTTTTCAAGGAGAAAAAATGAGTAATTAAAAAAGAAAAAAAAATGTAACTCGCCGTATTGGTGGGGGGGGGGGGGAGAATAAGTAAGACAGAGCCATCTAGCCTTTTTTTTTTCTTTTTTTTTTCAGAATGAAAAAACAAGACATGAAAAGTAGGAGATGTTTGAGGTGGAAAATAATCATAAAGAGAAACTAAAGTGTAAACGAACTGCAGCAATACACTTGAAAGATTTAAACTGGATGGTATTGAGGTATTAAGCAAAAAGATACATTTTTAATAGAATATTTCACGCAAGCAACTTTTGTAGAAAACCGGAAACAATTGGGGAACGTCTGAGGGATCGTAAAAATTCTGCGGAATTGTGCACCTGTTTAACCCTACACTGCATGGTGTTGCCAATTGGATACATGGACAATTTGTCCTCCTTATGAATAGCAGAATGTAGTCATAAGGCAACTCAATGCATAAAAAGCAAGTATTGGGTATATTTAAAGCAATTATCACCATTTATCCTCCATACATGGCAGCACTGGTCAGTTACATGCTCTTAAATGAATCCATATGGATAGCTTTTAAAATCACTCAAACTACCAAGTTTTGAAATTATTTTTTACAATGAAATATTTTTCTTTGTCTTTTAAAAAAATAACACGAATAAAATAAACATTTATCTTTCTTTTAAGATGCGCTTTACATCAAAATAATTATTTGGAAAAAATCTAGGACATAATATACGTCTGTAGCCATTTGGCAACATTATGCAGTAAGCATCCAGAGAACACTTCGATTCATCTCTATAGTTCATGAAGTATGTGCTTTGTTTATGTTTCGCGCTAGCTTCTTTCTCTTTTTGGAAGGTATAATATAATCATGCGGACCCAAAAGTGGTACTTTCGGCTGTTCTACCGTTTATAAGACCTCGCAATTATCAATGCTTAGTTGATGTTTAACAGAGTGAACAAACAAAAAATTAATAGGAAAAAGCCTTCAAAACGTGTTCATTTTAAATTTCAGTTAGCACAAACGTTGTGCTTACACGGACAAGTAAAGTCATTAATAATTTTAAAATATAGTTTTGAAAAAAATTAAAAAATACGCTTTTACATTGGAATGCGCTGTGATCATCACGGGTTTCCCTCTGATTTTCAAAACTACTGAATATCCGCACTTAAGTTTACATGCACTTATAATACATCAATATGCAATACAGTTTAGCCTTCAGTATTAAAAATAATATTAAATATATTACTTTTATATTTGCAAAGAACGTAAATTTTATCTTTTATTCAGAGTTACATACATACATGCATACATACAAACAAACCCACATGTGAAATTATTAAAGCGTATTAAAAAGGGACCATTTGCTACAGAGGAACTAGTTACAAACCAAAAACAAAGAGAAAAGAAAGAAAGCTTGCGCGAGAGAGCCTCCAAAAGACATCAGATTTGGCATAATTGATCATCGGAAAGTACAAGTACATATAAAAAATAATGTAAAATGTCAAAATGTAAAGGATTACAAGAGTACAGTGCACCAAATGTTCAATTCCTCTATTTTTTTACAAAAAAGAACTAATTTCAAGACTATCATTTAAAATCATTTTTATCTGTTGAATGCATGGTGTAGCCATTTAGCAACAAAACTATTTTTAATTAGAAAGAGGTGAAAATTTAGAGTTAAATTTTTTTAAATAATTTTCCATGTTTTCTTATTACATTGACAAACACATATATTTTTTTCTACGAAAAATAAAAAATCATGCAGTGTAGGGTTAATACTGGTGTGTGAGCTGGCTGGAAGCAACATGGGGGGGGGAATAAAGTGGTGACAAAAAAAAAAAGAAATCTTAACTGAAAATAAAAACGCATGTTAGCGTACAAAATTCCGTTACTTTAGTGTAACAATACATTTTTAGAAGAAGGAAAAGCGGGAAGAAACACAAGATTTTTTAAAAAAGTGATATCGAACAGCGATCAGCTTTCATTCGGCTACTTTTAAGCTGTAGAAATTGCTTATTTTACCCTTTTTCTCATTGTGATAAATTCTTATTCTTTTAGACTTTTTGATTATATGAATCACAGTGTTATTTTACTCAGACTGATCTAAATTAAATTCTAACCCATTTATTTCCAATCGTCATACATCATTTTCCTTTTTTCTTTTTTCATGCACTATCTAGTATTTTAAAAAAATCTACATCTAGCAAAATGTCATCAAGTTCACACACCAAAACCATGTACACGCTAATAGGGAAGTTTTCGATTTTTCAATTATATTTTATATGATAGAGCAACATACATGAACATCAACGGCGAGAAATTTTTTGCGCTGCGACAAGTAGTTTTTTTTTTTTTTTTTTAATTTTTAAATTTCAAGCGGCGGTGACGTCACTGGGCACTCGTTGGCGCTTTTGAACTTTCTACTAAGGCGAAGAAAGAGCTAGAAGCTTTAGATGCGAGGAGCTCGAGAAACCGGTTTCTCCGGCTTCCGCACTGTTGTTCGCTCTGCACGTGACAAGGACGGAAATAGCGCTTCTGCGCATGCACTCCGAGTGGAAAAACCGTCCAACTCGAATTAGCTAGGGCATCCGCACTTGGCGTGGTATCGCTCGTTTGACGTAAAGTGGTCAGCTGCCCGCGGTCGAAAAGGAAAACCCAACCCAACACTTCTGTTGGTGCATTTGGTATTATTTTTAATCGTATGAATGAATTTATGCCAGACAAGCGGTATTTCACATCACTCATTAGTCCTTGTGAATATTTTTCGGATCCGTTAAAATTTTATCTGCTACTTCATGTAATTTTTGTACCTTTTCCAAAATTAAATTTTTACCATGCATTTAAACTAGGCACCGATTAATCAGCAGTACCAATTAATCGGCCACTTTGCCGATTATTAATAATCGGCGAAATTGGGACGATTAATCGCTGAAAAAAATTTTTTTTAATATTCTTCTTTAAAGTGTACCTTCACTAAGAAACTATGATGAATGATTTTATTGACAGTAATAATAATCCTCACAGTTGATACAAAGTTAAATAATTCTCCAACTTTTTTGAATAAATATACACATAGGTAATGTTGCAACATTTTTCATGTCGCGATAGTTTTCTCCTTTTAGCACAGTGCTTTTAAATAACCTCTAATTTTCGCAAAGAATTTTGAATTAAAAGTACTCCTAAATTGGAGTGCTCACCAAAGACACCCCCCCCCCTCCATTTTTAAATTTTTAAGTCCAATTAATATAATTAACAATATGTTAATGTAATATTGACGATATGAAAATTGGTTCGAAGAAATATGATAAAATAATGAAATTATTTTGTGAAAATTAGGAAAATGGAAAAAAAATCTTCTCTCAGAAATAAATTACTATTTCCAAACTAGAAAATATATAAGAGAGAAAAAAACAGTGATTGTGAAATTAGCAATATTAAAAGCAATCATCCCTATCATTAATCAGCACAGCCGAATAATCGGCCAATTATCAACAACCGATTAATTGGTAATCGGTGCATCCCTTATTTAAACACTTAACGGATTTTTTAAATCTAAGAAATAAATTAAAAAAATACATTTCAAGTATTATGTAAAGTAAAATCTTGTCAAAGTTTTATGAACTCTGTTTATACAACTTTTGATGAGAACATTAATTTTAAATAAGTAATGAATAAGTTTGAATATTTAAGTAAGATACAGTATTAAAATCAGTAAATGTACTAAATGATTCTAATCATATATATTTACAAGTTTTTTTACTAAACATTAAAATATTGTCCTAGCTCAAGGATATAATTTAATAGCTTTGTTGCGCATAACCATGAAAAATAAAATAACTATATTGGAAATAGGGTTCGAAAATATATTTTCCAAAGCATCGAATGTTTGGATAAATATCTAACACTTTTATTCAACAAAAAATAAACTTGTGAAAATACAATTAATCCGTGTCTTTAATAAATATAATATTTGAAATTAATTTCTCTGAGAAGCAATATCTATTTCATAAAAAAGTACTATTTTGACTAGTATTTATGTATGAATGATATTTATAGTCATTTGTGGAATGAACATTTGAAAGAGTGTTTTACCAAAAAAATTATTATAAATTTCCTATTAGCCTTTTTTACATGGACTCTATAAAGCCGATTATATGCACTTTCCCGATATAATCATACACAAACATCACAATCTCAGACACACAAAAAAAAAAAAAAAAAAAAAAAAATCGATGAATTAATATATTCTATAAACAAATTATAGGGCATTACGTTTATAATCGTTATTTTTGATGACGAATGAATATTGAAAGTTTAGTAATCAATTCATATTCATTTATTTTAATTCTAAATCTAAATTTCGAAAAATTTTCTGACACTATGATATTTTCATAACTATCGAATACAATATCAATGAAGCAGCAGAGAATCCTGAGAATAAGAGACACTAAGTAACAAAATATTTGTAGAAAGATAATTTGTACAATGTAATACAAAAAAAAAAAAAAAAAATCAAGCGTACTCATGGAAATGTTTTAAACACTTCCAAAATATAAAAAGTCCGTTGAAAGAGACCTTCCATCTTTCTGCTTTAAATTACTTTAAATGCAAGCGCTTTAAACCTTGAGTACAGTAACCTGTTTGGCGTGCGTTTAAAGCCCAGCTGTCGCCAAAGCAAGCTTCTTCGTGGACTTTTAAAAACAGTCTTAAAAATAAAATTACAGGTTAAAAAAACACTATGGAAGGAAGCAAGACCGTTAGTTGATAGATTAAAGTACATTCTAAATGCATTGGTTTATTTTTATCATTCAAAATATTGCTCAGAATATAGCAAACAAAACCTTGAACATAGGTCTGATAAAAGAAAAGAATTTTTTAAAAAATCCTGAGGAGAATAAAACTTCATTGAAGGCACTAGACTAGTGCACAGCACATCAAAGAATGTAAAACTGAAAACCATATTGCATGACTTAATTTATTTTATTAGTAATCCACTATTTTTTCTGGAGCGCAAGTCGCGCGCAATGCTATTCCTATGGACGGGAACCTTGGACGGTTTTTGCCATTGACCAATCAGCGCGCGGTACACCTGTGTCGCTTCTCCTGCCGTATTTTTTTTTTCTCGCCACAAGTGATGCGTTCTAAAAATTTGAATGCGGATTTCGCCAAAAAATATCAAAACAATCACCCCTAGTAGGGTATTGGATTGCTCTTTGATAAATCCAGTTTAAAATAGTGAATTAATAGACTTTAAGGTATTGATTACGGAAGGAGAAAATCCCGCAATGAAACGATAATATAGCAAAAATCCAATTTTTATGGATGAAAGGCTGAAAGTAACTGCCATCTGACGTCACGAGTTTCGGTTTCAAGACGCGCTTTTTTTGCACGTGGGTTTTTAAAAAAATCATTAAGAATCAACCGTTGTGTTTTAAAATTCGGCAATGGTGAATTTTTGTGTTTTGTAAGCCTCTTAACAATATCTAGTAGTTAAAAAAGGGATATTCAATAGGTCACAACTACCCTATTGTTATTTTATAAACATTGAAGCAGTTGCAAAATTATCTATGTTTTCGCTTTCGTTCTATTTTTCTCTGCGTTTGATTCTTTCGAAAAACCAAAAACTTTTTTTGTGTGTGTGTGATATTAATTTATAAGTTAATTTTGTATAGAAAAAAAAATCCTCACCACCACGAAAAAAAACTAAGTAAAAAAATCAGAAATGCATGCTAAAACGTTGTTGTTTTCTTCGTATCCTATAACTAAGGGTAGGAAGTACTGGTGCAAATGCTTCACGATAAGGTTAAACTTTTAAGACTACATATGGGAAATGGCAACAGCAAACAAGAGCAGTCGATTTTTTTTAATCCAAAGCAAATTTCGAACTAACTCTGGTTCTAGTATCTTCAGAGTATTAATTTGCTTTGGGAACATTAAGGACTTCGTGATTCAAACAGATAGTTCATGCCCCAGTTATTGTTAATATACCCGGACGAACTTCAATCGGATCGACACGGCCCAACTAAAATGTAACGAGTTACAAAAAAGTGATTTAATTTTAAATTTCAGACAAAAAAATACTAACGTCAAGGCTGCATAAAACAAGTATAATTAAAAAAAGGAGTACTACGAGTTGAAGAATTTAAACATATTCTGTGAAACAAAAAAAAAAAAGTAAAAGCCGCATTAAAAAAAGTAAAATATCGATAAGATGTACTTAAAAAGACGAAATTTGAGAGTTGAGGGGAGTTGAGGACACATGCGACATTCATTAGGAAATATTTAGCAAAGTCATACAAATAAATAATACATGCTGGAATTAAAACATGTGTTTACGTAACTAATAGCAATGAACGCGCATTTATACGAAATAAAAGCAACACCTTAATCTGTAATATTTTTTTAACCAAAAAACTTCAACTTTTCCACCCATAGTGAAGTGTAAACATTAAAAATAAACGTTTTCTTTTCTGAAGGTAAACAAAAATCATACTATACATTAAAAACATATTTGTACCTTCAATCACAACGTATAGAAAGTATTAAAAAAACATGGTTTATCACTACAATCAGATGCGAACCGTATGAAATTCTTCCGTGCAAAATATTATTTTATAAACTACATTATTCTACTAGTTTGATCATTACAAAAATACGTCTTAAGCAAAGGAAATAAACCCTACTTTTACAATTCTGAAATGTTCTGAGATCCTTGAAAAACCAAGAACCTCATTTTTATAGTTTTATAAATAGTTTTCCTAGTGATGAAAGATATGAATTAGGAACATTTGTTTTGAGCTAAGAGACAATAAGAAAGGAAGGAAAAAAAATTTTTTTTTTCGGATTTAGCTTAGCAGCTGATGCAGCAAATTACTCGTAAAACTATGTCAGCGTTTATTCTTTGGCACATGAAAATGAAACTAAACACTAGTTCATACATCATGCACTCAAAATTGTTTCTAAGAAGTTTAGTAGATCATGTTTTGAACTTTATAAGCTTAAGAAAGTGCTCTATAATTACGAATAACTTTCTGAGTTATTGAAAAGAAAAAAAATATTCTCCCGTATTTTTTGGAAGAGTATCTTTCCTCTTAACCCAGGCCCGTCAATTAGGGGGGGCAGGGGGGGGGGGGTCAATCCCCCCCCTGACTTTAGGAAATCAATATATTGGCATATAAGTGGACGTGGTTTCTGCCACTTTTTGGTATATTTTACATTATGTATGCACCTTTTGCCCCCCCCCCCCCCTGGAAAAATTCGAAATGACTTCCCTGTCTTAACCCTTTATATCCCAAATTACTTTAACAATGAATTTTTACAGATTTTTTGGGTTTTTTTAGTTGGAAATACATCAAACAACATATATACCGAGAAATTTTTTTTTGAAAAATTCGGGGGTCTAAGACCCCCTGCGCCTCAGGGCCTTAAGAAAACTATTTCTGATCGCAGGCACCATCTGTCGGTCTCTCAGCAAAGTACAAGGAGTGGTAGTTAAAAGCTTCAGCATGATTCCAGCCATTTAGGATTCATAATACTAAAGTAATATAAGCGGGACTTTTGAGTCCCGTCGGGGCATAAAGGGTTAAAAGAGTAACTTCGTCAAAAAAGAATGATTTAATTATAAATTTTCCAACTAATCACTATATATAAGAATCCACAAGCGCCAGGTGAAGGAGATAAAAAAAAAAAAATAATAAAGCGCGAAAAGAAGTTCGTGTACTAATACTATATTTTGAGGAAATAGAATGAATAAAATTCCCACAAGTGAAACTTGTTAGAAATTGGTCCTAGGAGTGGAACTCAGGACATGGAAAACTGCGAATGAAATTCCAGTGAGTGAAATGCCTACAAGTCGAACTATAGTTGAAGCTATAGTAACTTGGTAGCGTCGTAATGCTGTGATTATGATGTGTGTAGCCTTCACAAGGCTGCCAGGTTAGGTCGCCCCAACTATACAGGACAATTGGTTCTCCTAGGGGACCTAAGGACGTGAACATAGGGAGGAAAAGAGGGGCATATGAACGAAAGGTATGTACGAATAAAAAGCACAAGAATATCAGAGGGATAGGTTTAATTTCTAATAAATGTTTTTCTTTCTTGAAAACAAATTTTGTCAAATCAAACGTTTTTTATTGGGTTGTGTTTTCTCATAATAATTTTATTTTGTTTTACGTATGGTCTCTGTACGGTATTTTCATAGCTACAAGTACGGTATTTTCATACAGTAATACTACTACATCGTTTCACTTTATATAGGCTTAGAACTGGCAGAAGGGTGCGATTTTGTACACGTTATGATTTAAAAAAAAAGTGGGATATTTGTGTCCGTAAAAACAGTAAAAAGTCAGCAATGGTCCTGAATCATGTATTAT
Source organism: Uloborus plumipes (assembly GCA_038373865.1). Lineage (NCBI taxonomy): Eukaryota > Metazoa > Arthropoda > Arachnida > Araneae > Uloboridae > Uloborus > Uloborus plumipes. The sequence goes on from JAXGGA010000320.1 coordinate 200,680, forward strand.
AGCACATACGCTAGACTTAAACAATGGGTGTTTTTTGTCAAATTACAGTAGAACACCGATTATAGAACTGTTGGGCCGTGATGGCCCGATCGGTAAGGCATCGGACTAGTCTCCGGAGGGACCCAGGTTCGATCCCAGCCGATCAAAGATCCAGCGTTTTGATTAATGGTGGCTGGGAGGCGTCAAAAATGTCGTGATCACAAAGTCCTCCAATACGATACCTCTGGGGGTGCTGGGCCTAGGGTTTGCTCGACCCTAGGTTCTGGTTCAAAATTAAGAACAGAGCGCTCTTCAGGGCCCTATCCCGATTAAACCACGAAGCTGTGGTAGGTACAGGGGACCCCGGAGTGTGAAATAAAATGATTATAGAACTGTTGGGACCGGCAAAATTCTGGTAGACGAAAGTTCGGAAAAATTGTCAAGAAATTATATAGATACTTCTGTTTATATGCATCCGGTAAAACAAAATACAGTAAAACTTGGTTATAGTGACATCTTTTAGAGCGATTATCACTGTTATAAGGCCAAAAAAGTTTAGTTTCTTTGTTGGCTACAGCTGCACAAAGATATTTTGGACCATTGGATGGCATTATAACAGAGTTTCACTATATTTTTAATACAAAAAGCAGATGTTTCAAACAAATTTAGAAGCAAAAGGCTGACATAAAACATTATGGGCATGCAATTGTTTATTCCATGTTAGGATTAGGTAGTTAGAATTCTGTTGCAACAAATAAAGATACGTTCCCAGAAGCATCAAAGTGTAAGCATAAATTAAAAAATTTTTGTCATTCATAGATTTTTTTTTTCTGTTTGATTTCTATTCAACTCCTGAAAAATCTTTGATATCACACAGAACACAATAATAGTTTATGCTCTACGAATTTTAGACTTCTAGTTAATTTTTTGAACATTAAAACTTTTTTTTTCTTCCAGCGGAGGTGCGTATCTTTAAGATACACTCAGAAGAAACTTCGTTTTTAAAAGTTAATCCAAATAGAGCCACGAACTTCTGGCTTAAACTATTTTTCTCTTCCCCTGGACCTACTGATTGAAATGTTTCTGGATTCAGTAACAGTCTGCATATGTTGATTGTATCTTTGCGACCACCTGGAGTTTTTGTTGCGTTCGATTCTTTCTTAGTTTTATTATTATTAAATACAAAGGGCAGTCCATAAAATTTGAGAGTTATTTTTTTATGAAGTGGGTTTAATTTAAAAAAATATGTGCACCGAAAATTTAAAAAATATGTGCAGGCTATTTTTTCAAACTGTTAACTGTACGGTTATACCCAACTCTAAACGTAGCAGAAAATTTTATTTTCCTAGTTCCGTACTTGTTTAAAGAACTGTTTTATTTGCCCTACATAAATAGAGATGAGTAAATCAGAGTTAAAAAACGAAATGCGTTGTGCCAAAAAATTTTGCTGCCGTTTGGGCAGCTCCAGAAATAATTAAGTTAATCAAGGAAGCTTACAAAGTCAAATGTTTTGGTGAGTCTACGATTTTTAGATGGCATGGGGATTTCAAGAAAATCCGTTTGCCTGCAGAACTAACTCCTACGTCTTTTCTTCGTAAATGTTCAATAGCATTCAATTCCTCCTCATCTTCTTCAATAACAATGCTATTCAATATCCTGAGGCTATTAATAGTGCTAGAAGTTTATTCTTTCTGCAATTAGTAATTTTAATCACATATTGGCACTCATTCTCAAAACAATCATAAAAGCAATGACAGTTACATTGAAAAAACAATCAGTTTAAAAATTTTAACTATGCTCACATACTCATCAAAATCCTAAATGCTGGTTTAAAGTTCATTTACTTATCAAGTACGTTTAAATGGCTCCTAAAGTGAAGTCGCCAAAAATAACAAATAATAAAATTCGAAACTTGGCAACGAGTTTGATTGAGTCAGAAGTTCTTAGCAAGAAAAAAATATGTCAAAGTGCATTCTGTGAGTCAAAGAAAGACAATCTTCTTATGATTCATTCTCTTCAAATGGAATGAGAGCTAGTTCTATGAAAATGCATCTTTAGTTAAATACCTTATTCATTCGATTGTAGTTAAATCAGTATTATATTGGTTGACACCACGAAATGTGTTTTCTTGTGTGTTCCAAGAAAATTACTTAGTAATTGTGAGACATGTGGTGTCTGTACAGTTATATAGGGTAACAGTAAAGTTATTTGAGAGGATACAGATGTTTGTCAGTCTCTTAAGTACATTTTTCAATGTTTCCAAAATGCTACACACATCCATAGCGGGTCATAGTGCTTAAGACATCCTAGATAGCCAACCTAGTATGATAATGTGAAGTTTAAATCCAACGTTAACGATGCACAAATATACATGTATACTGCAGACACGTGTTTCGGGGCTACGAGCCCCTTTTTCAATGCAAGAAGTGTGAGCTTTAGGATGAAGAATCATCCGATAAAAGCAACACGTTCCAACAAAGGACAGTATAAATAGCAAAAACTGGATATTAACAAAACAAACAAGACAATGCTTAGAGCCGAAATTTATTACATGAAACCATCAAGATTCTTATTATGATAATGTAAGCAGACATACAGGGTGTCCACTCCTATCGGGGCCCAATAGCTAATTTATAAACCGTTAGAGATAAGCATATAGTTTATTTAGGAAAAAATCTCTAAATTACGAAAGGAATTTTGTGTCTATGAAATGTTTTTCAAAAAAAAAATCAAATTTTGAAAGAGTTACGAAATTTTAATTTTTGTACAGGTAAAACATTCTTGACACTGTAACGTTTGAAACTTAAAAAAAGCACTGTTCTATGACAAAAATTGACAGAGTTATGACGTTTTGAAAAATCAAGAGTTTGCATTATTTCATGACGTCGCTTGAGGGACCGTTTGCGAAATCCTTCAAAATCTTGATTTTTCAAAACGTCATAACTCGGTCAATTTTTGTCGTAGAAGAGTGATTTTTTTTTTAGTTTTAAACGTTACAGTGTCAAGAATGTTTTACTAAGTATAATTAATACCACTGGGGAGCTGTATAAAAAGTAAAATTTCGTAACTCTTTCAAAATTTGATTTTTTTGAAAAACATTTCGTAGCCCAAATTCTTTTCGTAATTTAGAGATTTTTTCCTAAATAAACTATATGCTTATCACTAACGGATTAGAAATTAGCTATTGGGCCACGACAGGAGTGGACACCCTGTATATTGTTTTTTGGGAACCTTCAGCTACCCCTAACCAGAAAAGACAATTTCTTCTTTGCTAATAGTTATCATGAATCTCTCTCTCTTTTTTAAAAATAATGATGAGCTTTTATATTCTATCCTCTTCTATGATTCGTTCTGTAAACTTATACCCTTTAGATTTTGTTCGTATCCGTTTTCCAATCACACGCAGCTTATAATTTTTATTCAAGCATATTTAGGAGGCACTGCCACGGTGTCGGCGTCTTTAGGGTAAAATTACAACAAAAAAAATCTGTTTTCGATGTTTTCATTGTAATATAATGACGCGAAACTTTTACTAACCGATTTTGATTAATTTTACTTGCTGGTTACACGTACAGATATCCTAAAAATTAGAAAAAGCAGACACTAAGAAGAAAACATGCAATCTCTTATCCTTGAAAAATAACAATAATAACAATAAAAATGATAATAATAATAATAATAATAATAATAATAATAATAATAATAATAATAATAATAATAATAATAATAATAATAATAATAATAATAATAATAATAATAATAATAATAATAATAATAATAATAAATAATAATAATAATAATGTCAAAATTGCTAACGACAAAAAAAAATGCAGAGAAAAGTAGAACACTGATGTCATCAAAAACTTTTTTTTACTAACTTGTAAGATTGAAAATGCTGTTGCTTCTCTTTATTATTTTTAGAAAATCAGAAAAAAAAACTTAACCTGAAATAACATTGTATATTTTATTAGGATGTTTATATAGTGATAAAATAAAGATCCAGTAATAATTTTGAAAACTTGAGTGGAATAACATTTTAATTTCCTATTTTTCTGCTCTTTGATCAAGAGAGTCCTTCAGAAAAGCCTCAAGCTCAAAGGATTCACCAGAGTGTAAAAGATTGGTAATCACGGCTTTAAGAGGAAAACGCAGATATAGTAATCATATTAAAATGCTTGCATCAAGTTCGCGTACAATCACATCAAGCAATACTTAGTTTATGAGCATTTTATGTATATAGTAAGCTAATAACACATTATAGCACAAATGCCGAGTAATGCCTACATATTCATTTCTGTGCATGTTTCCTAACTGTACTTGTTAAACATCAGTAATTAAGAAAGTGTGGACATTAGTATTTGTGATTTGATAAAGTATTTTTCCGTAAAATTGAATAGGGAAGACCGGGGCTACTTGGCATAGTTTTTACTTCTAGATTTTTCTAATTTTTTCTGTTGTAGTTATGGTAAAAGTAATTTATGCCTCTGATAGGGTAACATGGCTACGAAAAACCACTAGAAACATCATCTGAAATTCACTGGGAATCTCGTGGAAATTTTTTTTCGAAGGCTTCTCAACAGTGCCAACTTACCCCGGAGTCGGGTTAAGTTGTAAGATGCATCGGGGTATGTTGGAATAACATTGTTTGAACTGATAAATTTGCAGCAATATCACAATTTTTTACTTTTCAATATTTATTTGAAAAGATTATAAGGTAATACGACGAAACAAAGTTTTAAAAAACATAAATGAGCGTTGTAGGTAGGTTACAAATGTTTCATGTCAACTGCAAAAGATGGGTTCTTACTTATCTGAATGGAGAGGTGCTTCCATTCAAATGAGCGTCGGGTGCCTCTGGTCACTTCCAATACTTTGTAGTTTTCACCATAGCGGAATCTGAGAAGTCCTCGTTATCTACTTTAAGTATTTGTCTTGGATATTTGAGGGCTCCATACTTGAATACCCCATACTCACCTAATCAGCTCCAACAGCAGCATTTAATGCTGTCTCATCTGCAGTTGGGGGCTTTGTAGGAAAGTTGGGGCAGACTAAATCCAGTAAAACAAGAAATCATAGCATCCTTACTTTCAGCATACTGTATAGCATCAGCGAACGGCTCATCAGTTTCAGTGCTACTAATATCTTCCTTCGTTGAACGTTTCTTTGCAGTATTTTTTGATTTCGTAGTCATGGTTTTTGTCTTCTTTCTTTGTCCCTTCAACGTTAAGTGTTTTTATTTTATTTTCTCAGCTTTTTTGCCAGCTCATTTTCAACTGGAGTGTCGGTTCGGATTGTACAGTGCTTCCTCTTTTTTTTTTTTTGTTGTCTGTTTTCGTGGCCCTGCTTTTGGAAAATGCTTTTTGTCTCCAGGGGTCACAAGTCGACAGGTTTCGAATCAAAGGGTTGCACTAGTGGGAATTGAAGGTTCACTCCTTTCAACGCTACCAATAGGGGCATTTTTAATACTAGCACTACCCCTAACCAGTAGTAGGAACATTTTCAACATCAGCATTACCCGTATTAGTAGAAGGGACAGCAGGTAGGTCTGTGTATGTATCTATAACTATGCGATGTCATGCCAACATCATGGTGGGGTAAGTTGGCATACATCGCTAGCCTATGCCAGATACCCCAAGCTGAAAATGCCAACTAGCCCCAAAGGCATTTTCTGGAAAAAATGGTGGCCCTGCCCAGAATACAAAGGACTGGGAATCCAGTAACTGCATCAATCCCCAGGCTTTTGGTTACTGTATCCACCATTAGCTTGGAGTACTTGAACAAAAATTTTAAGGGTGCTGAAAATCGAAAAGCAAATCTGAAAACAAATTTACTCAACAGAAAGAAAAACACAAAAAAATCCATATTCTTCGAACACACGCTAGCAAGACACTAAAACTGTTGTGGATGACGCAGCAGGTTGCCGAGTATGTCTCAGCAGGACGGCAGTACTGTGGGCACTGTGTACTAGAAATTAAAGGCACGGTGCCAACGTACCCCTTATGCCAAAAAGCCCCGGTTTCCCGTACAGATAAAACAATAAACAGAAATATGCTCATAAAACTTAATTGAAAGATTGGTTGGTTGCATTATAACATTTAATGAACAAATTTACTTGTTTTGAGCATGCGATTGCTTTAAATAAGACAAAAAAATGTTTTATAATTGAGGCAAAAGAAAATCTTTTTTTTTTTCGTTAAATATCATTTCTTTTCAAAAACAATTTTATAGAACATTCTTTTTCTGGGAAGTTTTACAATAGAAAATTGATAGTTTTTTGAAAGCGTTTCCAACAAACTTTATCAAAATTCCAACATATTTTAGATCGGTTAACAGCAAAACATTTATTTGAGATGCAGTTTCTCACACTCATCTAAAACCCAAATTTTAATATTTTTTATCCATATCTCCAAGTCGCATGCATATTTTTTATACCAGTATGGACTGTCATCACAGCTTCCTGTGCACGGAAAGCACAAATGTTTTTCATTTTTGTAGGAAAAAATGTGTAGCTTTTACTAAAATCTGCTAGCTTTTAATGCTAGCTTTTATCTGCTTGCTAAAATCTAGATTTTACTAAAATCTATGAATTTTGCTGTAGCATAGATAATGTTTTAAAAATTAAAGCTCAAAATACACACAAAATGACGAGAATCAGTTTACATGTGTTACAATTCTATAATTAGAGTAAAACATCTTGGAAAAACAAAACAAAGAAAAAAATAGAAAGACACACACAAACACACCGGCTGAAATGTATTTCCGAAATTCCTTTAACAATCTGCATATAAAAACCTCTTTAAAACTTCTGAAATAATGTAATGAGAAACAAAAGCTGTGACAACCTGAAATTGACTTCGAAGAATCTTGAGAAGGTGAGAATGAGGTCACCTTGCCTAGTCTTGGCACAGACTCACATGAGTCACTGGAAGTACTCATTTGAAAAAAATGATCAAGGAAGACGAGCTTAAAATCTCTTTCAGAGCAGTGGCACTCTTTACAAAAGCAAGTATTTTAACAGTTAGTCGTCGTTACCGTGTCGTTTCTGTTTAGGCTTTTTTTTTCTTTGGTTTTTGTTTGTTTAGCAAAATGGCGTTTATTAAGGCCAATTGAGTGGATACGGTTTAAAACTGATTGGGATGCATAAGGGCTCAATCCTTCCCCATGCATGAACATCAGCTTTCCTAGTAAGGCTTTGCAAAGATATTACTTTGGAACAAATCTCTACACCCCATAAGAAAATGAAAGGTAAAAAGTGTCGATATGTCCCTGGAGTGGTAATTTAATTTTTGGAAAAAAATGGTACAAACTTTGTAGAGTTTAAACAATATAACACTTCAAAAACCAACAATAATCTATCCTTAATATTAATATTTTAAAATAAAATGAAGCTTGCACAAAAATGTGCATTTACGTTTAAATAATAATTTATATAATAGACCGTAGTCAGCTGCCCTGCTGCCTACGGATACCCACTGACTAACCCGCCGCTGACCCATTTTGACTGGTCACATCTATGGCGACCGCATTGTCTAAAAGAATGTTAAGAGCAAAAGATATTTAAATGATGTTTTAATCAATATCAATTCTAATTAATCTCGTGAATAGATAACATCGGGCTAAATGAGTTTCTTGTAAAATTTCAAATTATTCACTGTTTTGTTAAACTTTCAGCTTCTAGTGGTTTCCAAGGAGATGATGTTTCAGACAGAGTGACAAATAAACAGACGTTGACAGATTTTAATAGTATAGAATTGATCCCATTTTTCATTGCAACACTCGTCTAACTCAATGCACTTACGCTCGAACCAAGCCAAATTAAATTTTCTCTCTCATATAAGGAACTTACTTTCGCTCAAAGCAGAGAGAAAATAACTATAGGCAATCAGCCAGAAGTATAACCGAATTTTCAAAGAGCAGAAAGACACTCTGAGGATTACGTTTCAACTAATATCTCCCCTTTTTAAAGTCGTACAAAGATGAAACTGTGCTGAACCGAGGTTCAGTAAAAAAATTACGAAAACTCTCAGTATGCGGATCGCCTTTCAGATCGCTTTTGTTCTAGAGAAGATGAGTTTATAAACAAGCATACAGAGCTCCCAGATTTGAATAGAATAAATAACTTAATATGTACATATAAACCATTATTAACGCTATTAAGTTATCTTGCAAGAGATTTGTACTCTTGTAATGCCATTGATATAGCTAAGACTATTCAAGCACACCATGATTTGTAATCGCGTTGAGGATACGATACCAACCAACCAACCAGTTATCTTCCTTCAGTGCCGATATGTTATATTACAATAAACCGTATCTTTTTTCACAGTATTATTTCCATACATTTCAACATAATAGTTTAGCATATATATACATAAACATAAAAGAATACGTAATGACGGTGAGATTAAAGAACAGAAGCAAACATGTAAAATAGCAGTTTGAAAAAAACTTTTCCCGTAGGGAAAATAATAACTTAAAAACGTGAAGAACAAAAATAATCAAAATTGATCCGTTGATGACTTTAATATATCCATCTTGCTCAAATAGCTTATACTATCAATTTTACCTTAAAAGTTGCAGATTAATCAAATTATTTTATTTCAATGGGTAAAACAAGTGTTTTTTTTCAGTAATTGCGGAGTTAACTATTAAAATTACTAAAAATATTAATAGCGATGAAATTTTTACTTCGCAATAAGAAATTTTGTTCCACTTTTCCTTTCGTCTGCTAGCGGTTAAAATGATAACTATTTCTTAAATGTGTTCAGTTTTTTGTTTCTTTTTTTTTCCATTTTCAGATAAGTATGTCAATTTTTCGCCTCCCCCCCCCCCTCTCCTTATACAAAGCAGTTCATTTAGTGAAAAAAAGGGAACATGCTTAACTTTCTGTTTTTTTAAGGGAAAAAAAACTTTAAAATGACAAATTTCTTGAATGTTTTCTTTTTTATTTTAACATTTGTCGATAAATATGTAGATAATACCCCCTCCTTTAAAAAATTGGTTATCGGGTTATTTGGTGAAAACAGAGAGAACAGTTTAACTTTCTGTTATTTTACTGCAAAATAAAAATAAAATCTAAGGTTGTTTCAGTTTTGTGTACAAGAGGTGTTCATAGTTTAAAAAAGAAATTAATGGTTTTAATTTAAATTGTTCAAAAGTAGTCTTAAAATTATGAAATTAGACACATATTTATCGCTATCATTGTTCTTGTTTTTACAGCTATTTTTCAAGAAAATTGTTGTACTTTTGCATGAGTCGAACAATTTTCGAAGCATTTTTTTTCCACTAGGCACTCAGAAACGTGCATTTTAAAATCATCAATTGCATCTTCGGGTCCGCAAATCGTTGCTCACGTGATTTATTTTAAATGTTCGCGAACCAAAAAAAGTCTTTGGGAGACTAGCTAACGCTTTACGAGGCTTGACCTATGAGCTCAATGTTTTGACCGGTCAAAAACTCCGTCGTTTGAGACGATACACTGGAGCTCCCACTGCCGTGATGAAGAAAGATTCCCCCGTCTTCTGCCTTTTCCTAACATCTGGGACGTCTTCCAGCAAGCAAGTGGTCAATTACCATTCAGAATAGACAGTCTTGTATTCCTATTACGCACGCCTTTGTTGCCACGCTACCGTTTATTACGAAGAGACAGGCAGCCCCCTGCTTCGGTGTGTTTCTCTCACGAATAACTTTTGTTGGGTTTATTCATTTTGGAAGATAAAACACTCTCAATTACTGTTTTCTTTTCTGTCTAATATGCATGTATCCATGATTCGCCACCTCTATGAATGCTATACATTGCCATTCATGCACTTTAAACGTATTTTCTTAATAACATCCTTGCACTAGTTCACATAAGCCTTCTTTTAAGCGTTTAAAAATTCTACGGGATCCGACTCGAACAATTTTTTTTTCAGCCAAATGTTAATAAAAAATCTTTTTAATGCTCTTCATGCTAATGCTCAACTATACCTCAATCTCACGGTATGTCGCACGAAAATCATGCTTCATAATTTCACTAGGAATATCGAGATTTTCTGACACAGTAGGGCAATTCCATGAAAGTGTGGAAAATCGTTGAAAAAATTAAATTAAACTAGTGTGATTAATTTGCATATTTTTCGATTTAAAAGGGTTGAAAGTGTCTTATGCAAAATAAGTTTCCGTCTAGAACCTAGTTTTTTAGTTTTGGCAGCACTTTGAAGTTGGCATTAGAATGTTTTATTCTTGGTGAAGCAAATGGTCAAACTTTCAACGTCGGTAAGTTTCACTTTTTTTCTTTAGATAACTGTTGCAATGAAATATTAATGATTATTACACTTTAAATTAATATTCTGAATTGCTGAAGTAAGTGTTGTTACCTAAATTAAGTGATTTATGTATATTTAAAAAAAGCACTATGCTATGTAGCGTAAGTTACCAAAAACATGTTAAAGTTCGTGAGGTGCATAAAGAAAGGGCAATGCAATATTAACAATGCTTAATTTTCTATCTTATAAGTGTGTGTTAAGCAAATAGTTAAAGTTTTTTTTTAAATATTGTCTGTTTAATTTTTTGTGCAGCAATCAAAACGTGTAACATAAGTTACCGACACGCGCAGGTAACGTAAGTTACCCTCGTAGAACTTAAATACTTGTGTTTATAATGAAAGTAAATTGTGAAATAAACCTATGCGGCAAGTAGGAGTAATTTATGCAAGAATTCTTTAAAATTTGTACTGTATTTACTTAATTTAAATTAACCATATTTCTTCAAATGTTTCTATTTGTCAATAAGATTACAATGCACCTCTATTATAAATTATATGTTTCTTTTTGGCTTTTGAGATATTAATTCTCTCTAAACAATATCACTGCATTCAGAATATTTAGGAGTAATGTACTATAAATTTTTCAAAAATGACTTCTGTTATGTTTTAAAGTTATCAATTATGTTTTGGAAAAAACAAAAACAAAAATATTTTATCTCTTACAGGTGAAATACATTTTATTCTGCATTAAAATGCCACTGAACTCTGCAGAAAAGATGCGCTGTAGAAGGGGTATGAGAAAAGTCATGTGGATATTACAGATTTGTTATTCAAAGTCGCTCTTTATGGTATAGAATTATGTTAGAAAAAGCAAAATTTATCAAAAATACTTTCTGAAGATCCGCACATTGACAATGACCATTTAAGAACTAGAAATTAACAAACTGTGGGGTTTCGTTTAGTTAAGTATTTTAAGGAACAAGAAGAAAAAACAGAGATAAAAGCCGGTGAATGATGGTGTGTGGTGAAGTACGAAAATACATTGTATCCTTGAATTGTGACGATTATTGAAGAAAACGAGTTTAAAATATAAGTAATGGCTGCTGTTGGAACCAATTAGAAATGGCCAGAAACGCAGATGAAATTTATTACAAGAAAGAAAACATAATACGAAAAATTGAATTACCTGAACTTGTTAAAAACAGCGGCTATGATGGATTTAAGTCTTATGTTATGTAATATGTTTGATTGGTCATTGAGTTTGGTATTAAATTTCTGTGAATTTAACTTATAATTGTTATTTTACAATATCTTGATCTAAACTGGACTGGAATTTTCATTCTTTATTTATTGTAATAAAAATATGCTAATAAGTGAACTTTGTAACGTAAGTTACTGTAACGTAAGTTACTCAGTTAAAAATTCCCATAAATTTCAATTTTTTAACTACATTTTTAAATTTGTGAAAATAATTTCTTAAAACTATCCAAAAAAAAGATAAATTATGATTCAAACTAAAAACAATTGTGAAAGAGCAGAGATTTGCCTTAGAACGAACTGTCACGTTATTGCATTCCCTTTTTGTGTAACATAAGTTACTGCCTTATTTTTGGCTGCTAAATTTTGAAAAATTTAAATGCAGCAAATATTTTTGTATTTTTATTATGCTTTTGACTGTCATTTTCATGGATAACTTTCGTACAAGGTTTGTATAACAATATTTGCTCTCACTGAGGTGCTAAATGCAAAAGGGTTGGTCAAAATGTAACGTAAGTCACCGTGGAATTGCCCAGTAGTAATCTTTATGCAATCCAAAACTAAAAAAGCTTTAATAACATCGCTCATTCAAAAATAATCCCAAGCATTGTCATTATAATCTAAATTATAGTTTAAAAAAAATAGAAAATGTGTTTTTAGAGTTAATTAAAAAAAAAAATAAAAGTCACGTTCGTAACAAATATAAAAGTAATTTTCTTAATACTATCATTAATACTAAAGGCTAAACTGTATTTCATGATACTCTAACGGATTAACATCTGATTTTCAAAACTATTCATGATCCGCTAAGTTTACATGCACTTATGATATACAGGGTGTCCACTCCAATCGTGGACCAATAGCTAATTTCTAAACCGTTAGAGATAAGCATACAGTTTATTTAGGAAAAAATCTCCAAATTAGGAAAGGAATTTTGGGTCTTTTCAATATTTTTCAAAAAATCAAATTTTGAAAGAGTTACGAAATTTAAATTTTTATACAGCCCCCCAGTCCTATCAATCATATTTAGTAAAACATTCTTGACGCTGTAACGTTTAAAACTAAAAAAAAATCACTGTTCTACCACAAAAATTGACCGAGTTATGACGTTTTGAAAAATTAAGATTTTGCATTATTTCATGACGTCATCGAGTGATCGCTTAAGGGACCGTATGCGAAATCCTTCAAAATCTTGATTTTTCAAAACGTCATAACTCGGTCAATTTTTGTCGTAGAAGAGTGATTTTTTTTTAGTTTTAAACGTTACAGTGTCAAGAATGTTTTACTAAATATGATTGATAGGACTGGGGGGCTGTATAAAAATTTAAGTTTCGTAACTCTTTCAAAATTTGATTTTTTGAAAAACATTGAATAGACCCAAAATTCCTTTAATAATTTGGAGATTTTTTCCTAAATAAACTATATGCTTATCTCTAACGGTTTAGAAATTAGCTATTGGTCCACGATTGGAGTGGACACCCTGTATAAACTTGTAACATAGTTTAGCCGTTAGTATTAAGAAAAATTGTATTCTTTTATACTTGTAAAGAACGTGAAATTGATCTTTTATTCAGAGTTACATACATATATACATACAAACAAACAAACCCACATGTGAAACTAATAAAAGCGTAACTAAAACATGATAAAAGAAATTTAAGATAGCGATAAAGAAAAATTACGAAAATTAAAAAGAACCTCTTGTAAAAAGTTAGTCAAAAGAAAATGAGAAAGAGAGAAGAATGGAATATCAGAAAAAAAATGAAAACGAATAACGAAATATTGTCCGAGAAAAAATGAAAACACGCTGTATTCAGAATGAATGCTAAAGAGCAAGAAGGAAATTTTCAGAAACAGATGTAATCATGATAACAGATTTTTAAAAAAGTGATTTTTTTCTCAATACAATATTGTTTTTATTTTAATAATAAAGCCACTTAATTATAAAAGACCAAATCATAGACAGTAGAACACACACTACAAATTAGAAAACTACTATTTAATGACTAATGCCGAATATACACTTTTATTTAGGATGCATTATCACTAAAATCTTTTTTCAATCGAAATATGCATGAAAAAATAGGAAGCTCTCTTTGCAATTAAAATTATTCTAGATACACGCGCCTTCTAAAACAATTTTTTATTGATGCAAGTAAAATAAAGCTGTTGCTTTCCGAATCAACTCAAAAGCAATATTTTGAACATTTCTTAATTCAAAGTCATTTCAAAAATTAGGATTGAAAATTATAAGCAAAGTCAATACATTAATTGCTTCCTTTATTGGGGAGCATAGGAGTCTTAAGTTTGGTGTTTGTAATTTAAATATCACGTTTATTTGATGCACAAAGTAGGACTAATTCTAAAGGAATCTTCACACGAACTCAATTGTTATTTAAGAAAGTGATAGATTACGTTATAACTGAGCTCTGGTCTGATTATAATCCAAGTGAAGTTCAAAACAATCAAAATTATATCAAAGAGATTAACAATAAAATATTTCTTATGCAATAATTCTCAAGTACGTCTCGAAGAACTTCTCGAAATTTTGTCTCCGTTAGTTTCAATGTTACGAAAAATCTAAATATTAACTTTCTGACTCACGCACTCGAACATCACTTTGTATACTTCTAAATTTTACCCTATGATCTTCAAATAATTCTCCTATGCAGTTTTTGTAGGTTTTTTAGTAAAATTCAAGAAAACCAAATAAAATTAGAGCATTTTCCATACCATCCTTTCGGGGTTAAGGGGGGGGTCAATTGCCCCCCCCCCCGACTTTGGGAAATCAATGAATTTGAATGTAAGTAGGCGTGCTTTTTGTCATTTGTTTGATAAATTTACATTGTGTATACAGAATACACCCTTTGCCCCTTCCGGAAAAATTCAAAACGACAGTCCTGCAATTTTCAGTTCCACATTATGTAGTAAATATGTTCGTTATTGTGATATATTTCCTTCTTACTCCATTTGTTAATAAAAGCATTAAATAATGAAATATACAATTTTGCTCTGTGTATATATTTTTGAATATTATGTGTAATTGTAATGATGTGTGAGATTAAATAAGATTAGAGTTTCCCAAAGTGTGGTCCGTTAGCTCATGGCAAAGGGTCCACGGTGCTATCCGGCTAAAGCGTAAAATTTAGTTGAAATTGAAGTACAAGTAACAAAATTTTTAGTCAAAACCAAAGCACATTTATAGCGAATAAAGAAGTTTTTATTCACGTACGTTCTTATTCTCATACTGAAAACCCCACAGAACTCTCAGTTTTAACACATATTTAGCACCTAATTGAGTTTCGAATTCATTTTTACTTCCATAGCTCAAAATAATAATGTCAAGTAGTGAAAACTAGACAAGAAAGAGCTTTTTGAAAAATATACCGAACAATGAATAAAGAAAAATTAAAAAGAGGAAAAGTTAAAAAAAAAAAAAAAGATTAAAACGTATCAAATCAAGGTTTTTTTTTGTGCAAGGAGTGGCAGGGTAGGGGGTCCGCAAAGTTACTAATGTTCCGGAGGGGTTCCGCAGAATTCAGGGCTTTGGGAACCTATCATAGACTAATGTCCCCCTCGATTTTGTTTTCAGAGATTAAGAGTAAAATACATCTAAAAAAATTAAGAAAAAAAAACAGTTATTTTTCATCTAACCATTTGTAAAAGAAATCTGGAAAAGTATCGAATTTGTTTTAAAAAGCAGTTTATCAGATGAATGAGTATCAATCTATTTTGTTGTATTGAGTCCACATTTCGTGCGTACGATTGTTCTCAATATTTCTTCTTTAAGGATACAGACGTTGTTAGAAAATACAACACGCTTCCAGAATCACATGGAAAACATTTATATCCCAGCAGCACGCGTCTTTAAAATCTTAAACGCATCTCTACTGAGTAATCCTTAAAAATTGCCCTAGAAAAGCCTCTTTGCCAGACTAGAAGGGAAAAGTAAAACAAATTAAAAAGTGTCTGAGAATGTCAAATGTCTTAATAAATTTATGTCTTCCGAAAATGCAACATCTACATCAGGGCACTGTGCCTAAACGACTTAAAATTGACGGTCGTTTGTTTAATGACCCTAAAAAGTTAAATAAACAGAACATTTAGAATTTCTTCAAATAGCTGAAGTGCTTTCGGAGTCACGAATCCTTGATGAAGAATGCCTCCACGTGCTTCTAGAAACGTTTGGATATCCTCTTTTAAATACATTGTTTTAAGCAGATCATTCTCATTAGCAAACCAGTTTCTTGTCTTTAATCCTCTTGGACTCAAATTTTGTATTGAGTTAAAAATTTTATAAAATAGCATTTATGACATATTGAAAGGTTTTGCAATCAAGAATTTCAGTCAGTTGTTCGCTATGTTTCTAAAAGTTATGATGCTATATGAATTTCAAGTTTTGTTTCTTCATATTTTTTATTCGTTTTAAATATCATAATGTACATTGTTTTACATTTTAAAGACTTCGTAGGAGCTAACATATTTATTGTCTACAGCATTGATTGTTTAAAATTTGTCTCCCCCCCCCCTCTAGATTTCGTTTACTGCTTTAGTTGGCAAAATGTATTCGTTTATTTTACTCTTAGAACGATTAACGTATTCGAAAGTGATTGATAACGAATATTCTCAACACAAGTTAGATAAAATGGATTTCTCCTTGACGACCTCATTCTCTTTTTGACGAATTCTCTACATTTTAATACAATTTTAGGAGAAGTTATCATAAACTGGAACATATCAATTTAGCGATAGATTTTCCATACATTGTAATTAAACTTTCGGTATTCAATTTTTACATTTATTGTGAGTTGGGAGTAACATTATGAAGACGTCATCAGCTATCGTCGCTGTGAGAATTGATTGTAAAAGAACGAAATTTGTTATGATGCGACTTTGAAGCTCAATGCTTTTAATAACGGGATGTCAACTATCGAGTGCAGCTTCTGATTATGCATTACTAAAAAGTAAGTGGATTTAATGTTTTTATGTATTCATTTTTCCTACATTTTTTTCGAAACTAATGTGTCATAAATTACAGACGGCGAACTATAAATAAATCAAAATGTAAAAGAACGAAATTCGTTATGATGCGACTTTGAAGCTCAATGCTTTTAATAACGGGATGTCAACTATTGAGTGCAGCTTCTGATTATGCATTACAAACGTAAGTGGATTTAATGCGCTTATGTATTCATTTTTCCTATATTTTTTCCGAAACTAATGTGTCATAAATTACAGACGGCGAACTATAAATAAATCAAAATGCAACTCAAACTTAAAAGCGCAAGCATGCCTCTAAAAAAAAATAATGAAAAAGGAAACAAAAACGTCCTTAATTTACTGGTTTTCCCGCAAAAGTTGACTTCAAAGATGTATTAAGAAAAACAATGTAGTAACACTTTTCAAAAAATAATAATAATCAGTTTATTTTGTGTAATACCGAAGCAAAATAGAAAATAATATCATTACTTTTTTTTTCTACGCAGTTCTAGACAGTAAATTTGAATTTTTAAATAACTTCCAAACACGTGCCTGAAATTTTCATTGAATAATTTATGCCGGAATACATTTTCTAGGTGCAAATATATTCTTAGTTTTTGTTTCCAAAATTGTCTAACCAGATAAAATACACTTTGATAAAGAAAACTGTCTTGTGTGAATAGTTGACTGATTTCATTACGATACAATTGCTCATATATTACTCTATTAGGATTTTTTCCCGGTCAAATAAATAATTTGTTGCACCTTTCAAAAATTATATCTTAAATTTCTTTGTCGGACGTAAGTGAAGCGAAATGGAAGAACTATTTTAAATACATAACTTACGACATTTTATGGTAATAATTCACGGTCATTTTAACAAACGCGTTGTAACGTTTGTAAGAGTTCTGTTATTACTCTTAATATTTACATCCACTGCTCTCTTTCCGGAGCTCTAAATAAACTGTTTTAGTTAACATTTCCTGAAACTATATAAATTTACATAACAACTTTTGTTTTAATTCGGCGAATGCACACTTAAAAAAAAAAGCTTGTAAACTAAAATAATGCGTGTTCTCCACTTCTGAAGAAATCCTCCAGTTTAACTATTTCATTATTTATTCAATGTAATTTGTTTCCCGACTTGTTACGATTATAGCTTCGATTGAAGAGAGATGTTATAAAAGCTAGTCAGAATGATTTAAAATTAAGCATGATAGTATACATAACAATGGAAATTTATTTGATGAAGAAAAGAAACAGTTGAAAAGTTTTCTAATCCATGACATACGGAAATGTTCTTTGTGAAGCCTACTTACAGTGTATGTATGGAGGGAAAACATCTCATAGTGCGTAGTCGGAATGCTGTCAATCGAAACGAGTCGTAGAGAAGAAAATAGCGCACTTTTCCGATTTTCACGAGAGGAAGGTTTTTGCTTGGCAAGAATTTTTATACATTATTTGGTACTATCTTTTAAGTTTAACTATGGTACATCAGACGTGAATAAAAAACTGTTTATGGCAGAGTGTCGGATTTTAAATACAGAAAGCATGCTTTATAATTGTGTTTTTTCCTATAAATATGAATGGATATATGGGGGTCTCGTATTCGAACATGTGCTTTTTTATTATCCAGTCTCTCGATAAATTTATTATTGTTTCAGAATTTTTATCTGCTTTTTCTCCGTCATTACTCCTATTTTTTCAAAACTATTTTAGGAAAAAAAGTATGAATTGGTATAGAATTCGTACACATTCGTTATACTTCTTAAAATGTCCGCAAGGACTTCCAAAACGAAACCCTTCCCGAAACCGAAATAATTAACTTGACAGAATGATTAAGTAATTCTTTTTTTCAAAAAATGGGAAAGAATGCTTTCCTAAATCGAAAAAATTGGGAAATACATTGGGGCCGAAATTGGGACCATCCAGTTTCAAAGAACATTATCCTCTTTCAAGTTGTTGCGGCAAGGCTTCTGGAAGGGTTCTATAGTGAAGAAAATAGTAATAAAATTCTTCCTACCAGAATGTCATTTACTATTCAAACATTCAACATAATGTAATTGTAAACTAAGGCTCTTGTGCCATAAAAGCATCTACACTATCAATCAATGAAAATAAATTTTCCGGTTGCTAAAGAAGAAAATGGGGAACAAAATGCTGTCAAAGATTTTAGTTCCCTATACTAAACTCAAATGATGGAGATGCAGTATTTGTAGAAATTTTTCCAATAAAAATTCAGGAGGCTAATTGAATTATTCCAGCTTGGTACTTACTGTGTCCCCATGGAATTCACCACAGGTTGATCTGTAAATTATTCCGAAGTATCCGTTAATCAAACGAATCCCCTTAGGCACACAACATTGCTTCAGAGAACAACACACAACATGTGGAGGAGGCACATTTGCATCTGCTGTTGCCACAAAGAGTATAATCCCGATCAAAACACCTGATATGTCTCTTCAGCAAGGACAATTTGCAAGCCCACGGTCTTTGACAATGCCGTAACAATCCTGCCGTGGCACTCAAGAAGGAAGGTCATCAATTTCAACAGGTTCTTCTTAATATAGCCCTTGCCGATAGAGGGCGGCACGGGGGGATTTTTTTTCTCTCTCTCTCTCTCTATCTCACCCCCAGTCACTATTCAAAGTTACTTTGTTTTTAAATCTTCCCATCGGTTCTGCTTCTTGACTTAAAGCGTGAAAAGAAACGAATGCTCTTTTGCACTCACAGGTCGACCTATTCCATAAAATTTGGCTCAGTGTATCATGAATAACGTTTTGGAACATTTACCCCCCCCCCCCTCAAAAAAAAGTCTCATTTGTCATCCGGTGAGATTTAAATTTCAAAGTTTATAAATTTTGACTTGTCTCCAAATGCTTCTTACTTTTTTTCCCTTCATATTCGTGCAAGGATAACTTCATCACATTAATTTAGAAGGAGAGCAACTGCGTGCGTTTAATTTCGATGCTTACTATAATTAAAAGATATCAAAATGCCTTAAAGGCTAATTTTAAACTGCCTGTTTTGCGTAGGTTTGGACTATTTAAAGATCATTAAATACACATGCATTAATAACCCCGTGAAAAGTATCTAATGTTTGTAAAAACAGTTCATATAAAAATGTTGTATCGTACAATTGCCACAATCCACGCCATTTGTTCGAAATTAAAAACGTAATATTTATGTGTTTTTATTTTTTGAACGCGGAATTTCCACGCACTAAAATAATTTAAGAATAGGTAATTTGTATAATGTATTTTAATTCTGCTAAAATAACGGATGATAGAATTATTTTAATGCAGTTATTTGCATACACAATAAAACTTTCATAATCCGAAAGTCTTTTAACCGACATTGGTTTCCTTCCTCTGTTCGGGGGGGGGGGGGGGTAAATGAACAAAACGACTTCATGCCGATCAGACACAGCGATTCGTAGCGCAGGCACAGCATCATCCTTGCTTTTTTGACTGGTTAACAGTTCCCGGGAAGAGTTTTGGCTCACAGTACCTCCCATGTCTTGAAAATCCGCTTAATTTTTGATGCCGCACCTTCACCTTTAGGGATCCATAAAAACTAAACAACTCAACTTTAGAACAAAACATTCTGGATTTAGTCTTTCAATAAGATAATAAACGTTTGGTAATTTTTTTGAAAAAGTCTGAGACGTCATGAATCACAGGCGTGACACTCCTTCAGATCTTGCTCTTGAGTATTTATCCTCCACGTTTTAAGAAAATTTTACATTTTAACTTACAGAATAAGTAAGTTTAAAAAATGGACTCAGCACTTAGGAATCCTTGAGAGAATGAATGCATAGAAAACATTGCCGGAAGAGTTTTGTAAAACTTATTAAATTATTACAAAGCAAGTTATTTGTATTAACAATAAGTTTTGATTTTGCTTGTCTTGATAAATGAACTGTTTAAAATAAGTTCGTGCTTTAACTTAAGTTGAAATATTTTATTTATTTTTAGACAAAACATAAAAATGTGCCTTAATAGAGTTCAAAATTCAGTATTAATATACATCTTTAGTATATTTTGAGTTAAACTTCTTTAGAATTGAAGGTTTGATTACCATTTAGAATCAGTATATTTACCTGTTTTTCTAATTATTATGTGTATAATTATTATATAAAATTAAAATAACTTTAAAAACATCTTTTTTTATTTTTTTAATTTCATATGTTGATTAAAAAAACCTTAAAGTATAATTTATGTCCTTATTATAATACAGTAATGCTGACGAACGTCAATAACATATTCAATATGTTAGTTTTCTTCTAAAAAGAAAGAAATAATGCTAAATTGTAGCGTAATAATTGTATATTTTACCTTAATATCATTGAAACAATTTCCGATGTGCTCAAAAATAAATTATACTGTACAGTATACTTTCTCCCATAATAATACATATAAATGCTGAAGATACATAATAATTTTGCTTAACACCTTAAACTTTAAATTAAACTTATAGCTAAAAAGAAGAAATTCCGAAGAGCTCAATACTAATATTTAGGTTTCTATTGATTAAAGCACGATAAAACAAATGTTTTAAAAATCATTGTTTTGATGATTCCACTGTAGGGCCACTTTGATGGTGTACCAAAGAAAAATAAGGGAGGGGGGGTAGACGAACTCAAATAAGCCCTTGTGGCTCAAATGGTTAACAGCTAGAAAAAAAATTAAACTATAACATGAAACAAAACAAAACGAACAAAAAGAGGGGAGGGGAGGAGGGGACTGGTGCCAAATTTGGTGTTTCAGAAACAATGCCAAGGAGTTTCACATTGACATTTCAATTGTTTGAAATGTAACTTAACCCTTCCAGGGTTAAAGTATTTAACTCTAATCAAATTTCTAAAATGTCACAGCTTAATTCCTAAACTGTTTCATTAATTTACCTACTTAGATCGGCCTTTAAGACCTTCCCCTTCTGGAATGTGGAGGAATCAACGCCTCCTATATACTAAATGCCTGCAACTTTCTGGTTTTTAGCACAAAGCAAAATTTCGTCCTTGGTTCACGATGCACTGCCATCTACTGGAGTTCTTTGAGAAAGAGAAATTAACGATTGGTTCATTTCTAAATTTAAATTTAAAATACAACCAATCAAAAAATTTAATTCAAATATTGTTTGGATCCATCGCCAATAGCTGCAAAATGCCCTTGGTTCACAAAGCACTGCCATCTACCTGAGTTCTTCGAAAAATTAACGATTGGTTCAATTCTGAAGTTAAATTTAGAAATTAACCAATCAAAAAGTAACAACGGCATTATCAGATTGCCGCAAGGAGGCGTTTAAAGTGGAACCCATCTCGACGATAGCGAAACAAATGTACTAGGCATTTAGTATTTAGAAGGCGTTGGGAGGAATGCACTGCGGGAAAACCCAGGTCCAAAGGTTCGTGTGCATTCCCTTGAGGACGCATATACCCGGTTTTAACGTTTAAGAGATCAGCTGTTTTTGTAATCAGTTGACAACTGATAATGAAAACGTTGTTAATAATGTGTCATAAAATCATCATTACAAATAAAAACAAGTTCAAAAAAATTAATGCAATTAAATAATTGATTAAGATTTGAAAATAAAATGAAATTATGCAAGTTTGAAAAACAGTGCTAAAAGACAAAACCATGTACAATACCGTTTTCTTATTATTAAATTTGTTAAAGTTAATTAAAATTTTTATTATGTTACTCACAAAAATGATTTGCATTATTTATCTAAATGCTAACAATATACAAATACTAACAATTATAATAAGTTTTTTAATGTTATCTCAAGTGGAACATCTAACCAGGTGGAATAGGGTGAATAGCTTGGCTGTCAGCATAATTTGCCTAAAAGTGATTTGTTTTTAGTAAATAATTTATTTCGTATTTGTTAGTGCTGATCGATAACTTACAGGTAATATTTGTTTTACTCCCATTACATCTTCAATTTCGTAACAAATTAGCACCGAATTATTCTACTGCTTTTCGAAGAAAGTTTTTTTTTTTTTTTTAATATTTAGCTATAATATCCTTTGCCAGAATAATCAGACAACTTAAATTACTACATCACTCGGATATGTTTATGAACAGAAAATGAGCTCTGATTTATACGTTACATTCAACACAGAAGAAAAAAATCTGAACACCAGCCAAATAAAATGTGTCCTTTAGTTTTAAATAGATACCATTTGACACGAAGAAGCGATTTAAATTTTTGAATAAATTATGATACTCTAAATCTAGAAATACTTCTCCCTTGTTTTTATTTGATAAAAATTACAATAAAAGGTCTTTGTGCGCCCTAAAATTGTTCAAGGCTGCTGAAGCGCGAATTGAAAAGCTCCTTTTATTTTTTTACACAATGACTGGCAACAGTAGCCAGGGAAGAGTAATTAGGAAGATGCATCGTCGTAAGAGTCGACTTCCTTGTCGGTACCATTATATTGTAGCGCAAAAATTTAAATGATGCCAAGGAAGCAGCACGAATAGAGCCCTAAAGTACAAGGTAGATTTCGCAAAAAAAATTCTTCGGATTTAGACTGTCAGTTTCAATTTATGGTGCAGAGTAATACTTCGAGACATAGTTCAAAACTATCGGTGGGTGTGCAGTGTGTTTAACAAGAATGCTTCACCTTGGCTGGTTGTTTGGTTATACACTGTAAAAAATGAATGTTGTTTTTACAGTCTAATACAGCTAATTTTACAGCTATGAACTGTAAAATTGCTAATTTTACAGTTTATTACCGTGTATTTTGCAGTTTTAAACGGGAACCTCTGCTGTCAGTATAATGCTGTTGTTTTTACAGTATAATACAGCTAAATTTTATGCCAATAAACTGTAAAATTCCTAATTTTACAGTACGAAACTAAAATTGCTAGTTTTGCAGTTTATTACTGGGCATTTTGCTGTTTTAAATTGGAACCTAGACTCCCAGAATTATACTGTAAAAACAACAGTTCATTTTTTGCAGTATATTGGTTTTTATGGAGTAAAATCCTCAATAGCCTAAACTGTGCCAAACGATGGTTTTAACTTCTTGTTCCTGTTCAATATATTTTTAAATGTTCCAAAAATGGAGTGAAATGTTTTTAGTTTTGTTTGTCATTATCATCAAAACGTTATAAATAAATGTTTATATGTGGAAAAAAAGAAAAAGAAACACCGTCGTTAGACTTCATTGCAAAATAATTGAGTTTCAGAGCATTTTTTTTTAAGCAAAACATTAAAGCATCGAGAAAATACGAAAATTCTTCTGTTGAAATACTAGTATCTAGGCATGAAAAGTCTAACAAGTATCCTGTATCCTTGTTGGATTCCGACAATGTGAACATAACGTGGTTTTAAATAAAATTTATGAAGAAATGCAAAATTTAAAAATCCCATTAATGGTGTGAAACTGATTTACTTATCACTGGCAAGGAAGTTTCTTTTGTACCGTCATCCATTCGGGAAATGGTAAATTACTTATTATGCAATGGATAAACTGAGTTTGGGCGTCATGGAATTAAATATCTGGTTTTTCTCTTGCCTAAACTGAGGTCGATCATTCCAAAATTGACACATTTTCATTGTCTGAACTGAGTTCGGGCTTTTTAGGGAACGGATGGAAAAGCTGATCGAAAAAAAGTGGGCCAAAAATGTAAAAAAACTTGATTTATAAAAGGCATAAAACTTCTGAAATTTTGTAGTTTTTTTCTGAATAATCACATTTACCAAACTATCAAATTTGAAAACTGTATCGAAAGAATGAAATGAAAAAAGAAAAAAAAAAAAGAAAAATGTTGAAAGAGAAACAAAGGTAACAAAAATCAACACAAAACAAGGCTAGCGAGATAAAAACAAAATTAAAGATAAAAACTAAAAAAAAAAAAAGCTTTTTAATTGAAGCCAGTCAAATATGTTTAATTTCCTGCTTGTGATAGACAAAAGTTTTAAACGTAGTGAAATCCAGTTACGACGAATACCAATGCAACATTATATCCTTCATTTTTAGTCCGATTTAATTTCCAAATAAATCGGGAATTTATGGAAATTAAAATCTGCTGGAATTCCATTGCAAAGAAATTCAAGTTATAACGAGAGAAAAAAAATGCTGTTCATTGAAGTTCAATGCAACGGAATTTATCTGTACATGCGTTACAGTTAACTTTTTCGTTCAACTTACAGTGAAATCCCGTCCTAGTACACCGTGCAGGACGTTAGCACTTATTTTTGAAATTAAATGCAGACGTCATAAAACTCAAACTAGTTGATGCTGAAGTTAAAAAATGAAATATGCTTCTTCGTCTTGAGATTTCTATGATGAAAGTTTTGTATCTATTTTTGTTTCATATTTTAAGATCGTTCGATAAAACATTTTTTCTTAATAAGTATTCTTCCATAAAAAGAAAAATGTTACAATACTGAAGAAAAAAAATAGTATTTGAACTCCTGACCCAGAGACATGTTTTGGTTTTATTTCTGACAAATGTTTCACTAAGAGCAGTTGAAAAAGTTATACATTTTAGATGGAGTAAAAGGGGTTCTTGCGCACATTACTGCCTTTCAAATTCTCAGTCTGTTAGTACCCCCCCCCCCTTTTTTGGAAATAAACTTCCATTTCCTCCCAAGCATTTACTAATTCACTACTTTTTGCACCCTTTAAATGACTTTGCTAGATTACAGCGATTGTTTTTAGAATACTTTTTAGCACTATTTAAATAAAAATGGAATTGACGTAACTATTTTCTAAAGTTCAGTAAAAATAAAAAATGAAAAAAAAAAACGCATTGATTATGTTTTGGAATGAGCGTAATAATGATACAGGAAATAAATAACTAAAGAACATTGTAACGAAGAACATTATAAAGGAATTGGTATTTATTTCAGGCAGTAAAAAAATCAATATCTTTTGCATCACCTTCATCAAATGGAGCTTCTCTATACCATTAGCTTTAGTGCAAAGGACGTCCTCAAAACTCACTTCATAGAAAAACGTGTCATAGCCACTAATCTCGTGATCTATGGCCCTCCCGACAGATCTTTAGATCAGTAACTTTTAGCTTCAGAGATATTTTAATTGTCTCATAACTCGTGATAATCTAAGAACTTTATCTGATATTTAAGACAGCATTTTACGAAATGTTTGTAGCATTCCCAAGCCTAGACAGCAGTTAACCGTAGAATATTTCTTACGATTTCAGAAAACAGCCGAAAATGACAGATGTCATATTGAATATGTTTTGTTACAGTATAATTGTTTAATACTTTCATTATATTCAACGTAAAAACTCTTTAATTTCTACGAAGCAATAATTTCGTCACTGGAAAACAAGGTTAAGGATGGAATGATTTAAAGCGTTTTGATACCTCCACTAAGCTTAACCACAGAGGTTCTACCTAATAGGTTTTTCTAACTACGAGATAAGACACCAATCAATTTTATGCCATATTTTAGCAGTAGTAATTGCTATTTCAATTTCCTATACTACCAATATTCTGATTGAATAACGGAAGGCCCGGAATGTGACAAGTAGCTGAAAAAAGCGAGTACACTTGAGTTTTATACATGAAAATGATGAAAACGAGTCTTCCTATACTTTATGCTGGTTCTACCTCAAATTACAATGCTAATTCTTGCTACAACTGGCAGACAGCTTCCTGGAATAAATGTCAAGAAAAACAACGGTTTTAGCAAAAAGTCAGCATGTCACGAAAAGATGCGTCTGCATCTATCTTCCGCACAAAGAAACCAATTATACTTCACTCTCACAATAATAGAATCACAATAGAAGAGTGATCTCATTTGGCTCTGGCTAATGGATTCTAAACATCTCAGCACATATCAACACTCTGAGCTGTGTTGACTTAGTGCGTACTTCTACAAAAATACTCGAGCATTTCAAGTACTATGATTCCAGTTCTCCCGTCACACAATAATGCTCATATTTGAGTTAGACCATTTGTTTTTCGAGTTTAAGAATAGGCGTACCGCCTGCGAGGATGAGCCAAAATATTTCACGGTGGTAAAAATAGTGGGGATCGTGAAAGCAAACGTCGCGGGCTTGTCAACTTAAGGAGTCCTATTGGGGCATCCTTATCAACCACCTTATTTTAAAATGAAGTCTGCAGTTTGGTTGCATGACGATGGAAAAAAAGTAACAAAGAATTTATTAACCATTTTGACTACATAATACGTTAAGATGTGCATGTTATTTTCATGGTTAAAGTAACACTATCACTTCAACCACACTAATTATTAGTCAAGGTGCTACACTGCAAAAAATAAACTATTATTTTTACAGTATAATACTGGCAGCAGAGGTTCCAGTTTAAAACCGTAAAATGCACAGCAATAAACTGTAAAATTAACAATTTTGCAGTTAATTATTCTAAAGCAGTAATTTTACAGTTTATTACCACGATTTTACAGTTTATCACCACACAATGTATGCTGTATTATACTGTAAAAACAACAGTATGCTACTGGCAGCAGAGGTTCCAGTTTCAAACTGTAAAATGCACTGTAATAAACTGAAACTAGCAAATTTTAGTTTATTACCGCAAAGTTAGCTGTATTGTGCTGTAAAAACAACATCTATTTTTTACAGTATACTGCGCGCTACTTTTTTTTTTTTTTTAATCCAACGCCCGTCTGCGGCATCTTTTCCGCTTGTTGAAGAGCTTCCAACAAGATGAAAAAGTATAAAAGTATGAATGAAATTTAGCTTGCGTGAACTTGTCATTTAAAAACTTGAAAATAATGGCGCAGTTCTTGAGATAATCACCGTCTATCTTACCCAGGCGACAAACGACACAGAGGGCAACAGAACGAATATTTAGCTCCAATTCTATGCAGGTGCTGCTGAAATATTAAAAGATCCACCACATTGATATAATGCCTTCGCATGTTCATTAGGTACTGAATATCATATATTTTGTTTCAATACACTATAAAAAATGAATGTTGTTTTTACAGTATAATACAGCTAATTTTATAGTAATAAACTGTAAAATTTGCTAATTTTACAGTAAGTACCTGGTGACCGTGTCCGGCTCGGTTAAAAAAAAGAGGTAAAAAGCTGTAAAGTAATCAATTTTACAGTTTATTACTGTAAAATTAACAATTTTACAGTTTGTTACTATAAAATTAGCTGCAATAATAATAATAAAAAAAATAAATAAACATGTTTTTTTTTGTCTCATTTACGAGATTCACTTTACAATTATTATAAAGCGTAATTTAAAACTATCTGTTTGTTTTTCCACACTTAATATTTGACCCTTTGTATCTAAATAACTGAAAAAAAGTCAAAATATTAAAACGGTTAACAATAATTTTCAATGCGCTTCCTTATTATTTACTCATAATTTAGATATATCTGAGTCCTAAATTCACTTCACTATTAAATGACTGTAGAAATTCTATCAGCATCAATAGTTTCTTCTACAACACATAATGACGTACCTAATTAATTTTAGCCATCCAATTCCTTTCCCCTAAATTCATTTTCACGGATGTGATATTATCAGTGATATACCTGCTCTTTATTCCGGGAATTTTAAACATCAACTTTTAATTTTCCGTATTCTAATCTTAGGAACCTTTATATAAACATAAAGTATCAAAAAAGCGCAGAACGTTGATCGTTGATACTTTCTGTTACGATACACATTGGTTAATGAAATTCAAATAGATAAAAACTTCAGAACTAAATTCTAAAATACACGAAATATCGGAAAACGGGGTGTATCGAAAGAGCGTGGATCAGAACGAAACTTTTCGATCATACAAAGGCATTCTCCATAAATGTACTGTCGGGTATCTTTGGCTACTGATTATTTCAGAAAGGCAAAATCATGAGAGAAAAAGGGAAAAATCTTGATCGCCGATAGTATGAGAAAATTTTATTTATAAATAAAATTCCGAGCTAAACACTAATTTGCTATGAATAAACTTCACCGGAAAGACATGTTGGTGCCTAATGATGTGGAAATTTAAAGAAGTTTGTTTTTATTATTATTTTTTAAATTTATTATTATTTTTTTCTTTTGATTTGGTACTCTTAGAATCATTTTTGACTCCTAAAAAGTAAAAAAAAAAGAGATAAAAGCTTTAACATCTGTTCCTTTCAGGAGAAAAAAAATTATCTAAAAATTTAAGACAATAGAGAAAAATGCAGCGGTTTAGAGAATTTATACTTTTATTCCAGTAAAACAGAAGAGGTTCTTGTTTTAATGTTACATCGATAAAATTTCAACTTTTAAATTAACCCATTAATGCCTGACATTTTTTTCCAAAGATATTTTGTATACTGGTTACAAACAGTGTTTAATGGACAGGAAAAATAATAAAAAAAATATTATGTAAAAAATAATTTTTTCATTAAGGAAAGAAAAATCGTCCCTTAAAAGTTACGGTAGACTCCAGAGAGTACATACTTTTTTTACTAAAATTTTTTTCTGCCCACGATATAATATTTTAAAAAACATTTTATAAGAAGAAATAAAATCAGCAATTAACATAAACTGGGAAGCTGGGAATAACTTTGAAAACTCAGCTTTTTCTCCCAACATTATGAACCATGTCATTTTTGATAAAGATCATATTAAAACGGCTGCAGAACACACTTTACAATGGTTATGTGCTGCAATCTGTTAATAACGAATTGAAACAATAACAAGGTACTAATTGAACACTATTATTTGGTTGAAATGGTTATTTTGGGGAAATTCAGACCCTTTTTTGGACCGTCCCTAAAAAGGGACACTAGGCATTAATGTTTTAATCAGAGAAACTGGATAACTGGACAACTATTAAGACATTTGTTGATATTAGGAAGCCAAGCTCTTATTTTTCCTTAACGAACTTCTTGGTTTCAAAAGGAACCTGATAAGATGCGTTTTTCATGCATTTATTTTCAACAATCTTACTCAAGATAAACTCCCTAGTGAAAACAATACCGTTCAAATGCTTCAACATGTGCTGGGGCATAGCGAAACTTTCGACTCCCGCTTACCTCAAGTCTATTTTAATCTTACATCTGATTCCTGGTCGTAAATTTCAAGAAAGCCATAACATTGTCTTAAACGATAAAAGACGAACTTTGTTTTGAACGGGCAAACTGCTCGTAGGTAGGTATTGGGGGAAGAAAAGAACTCGTTAAATTTAGCGTTTTAAAAGTGATATTTCTATTTATAAGAAACTTCCTTTGGGTGAGTTGAGGAGTCTTAAAGTTTGATTTCCATTCGTAGCCAACTTCAATGCGCTACATTTATACACAGTGGTATACACACACACAGGATTCTGTTAAAGAGAGGGGAGGTGTTCGGATCCAAACTATCATTTTTAGAGGAGGCGAAGGACTAATGCAATATGTGTGGGGGAGGGGGAGTGCAGACTTGTAAAAATATGACAAAAAAGTTGCAGAAGTAAAGTTTACCGGATATTTTTTTCTCTTAATTATTTTGAATAATATTTATGACGCTATTAAATGAAAGTTAAAAGTACTTTGAACACAAAAAAAAATGAAAAAAAGAAGAAAAAATAAGAAAAAAAGAAGAAAAATAATTAATTTTACAGAAATATTCCACTATTCTGGAACTAGTATTTAAAATATTTTGTATTCATACTGGACGTAATGAAATAATGAAACCGAACGGTTATTACAAAAATTAATACTGTAAATAAAATTTGAAGATAAATACATTGGAGCTCCAAACACGAGCGCACGAAATGTCAAAAATTCAAGAATTCGTTCAAATCATCCGTTATTCCTAATAGACTTGAAAAAGTAAAAAAGAGACTAAAGCTTCCAAAATACCCCTCTCAAAATTTTAATAGCATAGTGATCGCCATGACCTCCCCTTCCCTTCATGGGCCCCAATGACTATCCTTAAAACGATTTACCACAGTTGGTATTGAAAAATGTATTTATTATATAGTTTGAAAATCTGTCTTTAATTTTACAACAAATATTTTTCAATTAATGTTTGCCGTTATTATCATCATCAGTGTTATTGTTATCAATACTATTAATAGGGAAAGCTGGAAAAATTCTCGAACATTTAATTAAATTTCTATGTTCTACAAACAGCACATATAAGATATAATAAAATTATTCATACTACAGTGTTACTAAAATGCAACGTGGTTGAAGCATCAATTTTCTAATCATTGAATCTACAATTATTGTTCAAAAATAATCAGTCTCTAATTTGACAATATTATTTACTGTTTAATTGAACATCAAGTAATAATACAAAATAGTTATACTTCTGAAACTTTTCTTTTGTGGCTGTCACAGTGGCATTTACATAGATTTCAAGTTTTATGTAGTTTAAATCTTTTGTTACCACATAGTTTAAATCTTTAGTTACTACGTAATTTAATTCTTTAGTTAATGTAAAATAATTGACAAAAAGCTTTTTTAATACACATGCTGTGTGGCGCAGCAGAGCACATTACCATTAATTATGTTGGGCTAAACTGAGTGAACTCACTGCAGAATAACGCACAATTAAATGGGAGTCACCTGTCTACCCTCAAAAGATACTATTGCTACTTTTATACATAAACATAGTACCCATGATGCATTTCTAGCTCCATTGGTTAACGAATCAGTAGCATTCAAGCATCCATCTACAGTCTGCTGCCAAAGCTTTCCGAATCATAAGCAAAAAGCTGTGTCTTCGTTGGATAAAAAGTTATTGAGTATCAGGAGCTATTGAAGTTCTCAAGCTTCTCAGAACAAATGAGAATGATGTTATAGAAAAATGTGAACATGCATCATTTCTTTCTTCCAAATTCATAAGGCTGGTAACTACATTACTTTGGTTGAAACTCTGATTAAAAATTTCGGCTAAACGGCACACAGAATGTCTCTCGAATTACCTAATTTGAATGCGTACGTTAAAAATGTCTAAGAAAACATGGGCTCTCTCTCTAATAGGCTAAGCATTCTCAAATCTACACATTTGTATGTCGTTTATCAGGAATTTTTGTGGAATTGTAATTGAAATATGTTTTTTTTTTTTTTTTTTTTTTTTTTTTTTTTTTTTTTTTTGTCCTTAAATTAAGAAAGACTTGAAAATTAGCAGCTTTTACTCAAATATCAACTTGTTGTTACTCTGACCTCAAGAACAATTTTGTTGCAGGGTACGAAATTATTTCATACTTTATGATAGAAGCAGCCGACAGAGTGGTATAGTGGTTAAGACGCTGGCCTCTTACGCCCAAAAGCGCGGGTTCGAACCCGGCTCCAGTCGGTGGATTTCCATGATGCAGAAAATCGACAGCGCTCCTGTCGTATGATTATGCGGCATGTAAAAGATCCCTCGAGTACTTGTTTGGCTTATAGTATCTCGTGGCAAAATTAAATTTCTAGTGCAGTTTCGAATCAAATAGAGCCCAGGTGCCCTCATCTAGTGGGGAAACTGAGCGTCAAAAATAGTTGTAGCAATGGTATCCCACCGATGGTGGTGCCACATGAAAGAGTGGATGCCGCTTTGGGGAATGCACTAGGTCTGCAAATGGCATGAAGCTAAACGCAGCCCCATTTGAAACAAAAAAAAAATGATAGAAGCATAAAAAAATTCATTAATTATCAAAAATCATGTTACCTTTTGTTGATTAAAGCTTTTTAATTCGTGATTTTGCTGGTAGGTTTTTGCACATTTTGCCCTGATAAAAGACTATCCCGTATCCTTGAAATAATTATTGCTTTAATATTTTTATTTTTAGAGTTTTTCTCATGCTGATTAATCCTTTCGTTCTATGTATTAGTTTTTTGACGCTTTTAACTGCTCCACCTTGTGCCGTTCTCTGATAACCAGAAAAAATACACCAAGAACTAAAATGAACACCTTTTTTTTCAATTTCTTCTAAAGGTGTGTAAAGCATATTCCTCCTTGCCGAAGAATGTTATATTACAAGCTATCCATCATGGACCAGAGTGTTATCAGGCGAATCTCGCTGGCTGGCACCCTCTTGCCTATTTCTGAATTCGTTCCTGGCACCCAAAGATTGTGCTCGTTAACAATATCATTGTGCGCGAGCGGTGCCGCTGACGCCTGCGAAATTTCGCTCGGGATTAGAACTATATTAAGAAGCTTTAGCATATGCCCACCGTAGGTGGAATAATATTAGATACAATTGGCAAGCGTTGTCCGCTTGTTTTGAATGGTATGCAATATGCAGGTAGCGTTACGACCAGAAGAAACAAAATAGCTTGTTTACCTTTAACCACTGCCAGTTGAATTGCAACTCTGAAAATAATTAGTTTAATTATTCCTTCCAACTAATTAATTTGAAATAAAAAAAAAAAATGCCAGAAAATATGTGACTATGAAACTCTTGAGTATTTTGCAGAAGCAGTTTAATTTCTTAAAGCCGCAAAAATATTTTAAATTAAGTTTTCTTCTGTCTTTTATGCACAAAGAATGCAATTACTGAGTCCGTGAAGTAATTATTAAAAGGGAACGTACATTATCTACTTATATTAAAAACTGAGTATCTTTCTAACTTTCTTTCTAACTATCTTTCTTTCTAACTATCTTTCTTTCTAACTTTCTTTCTCCTGAACGCCAATGAACTGAAAGTCGAACCAGGTACCGATAGATAGGTAATTTTTCAGGCTTCATTAGTTTCAATTTATATAATTATACGATTTTGATTAGCGAAGATATCAATTAATAAGTAGTCAAATTTAAAGCGATTAAGCCTAATAAATGATTAAATATGAAATCCATTGTTGCAAAACGTATGGTTGCTAAGAAACAGAAATAACAATGATAATGAGAATTTTGAATGAAGGCTTAACTAAATCAAACACGAAACTCATAAGCGGGCCACTTGCGTAGTATTTTTATAGCTAGCTACTTGTAATATTTAGAAACATTCATTTGTTGAAAAGCCATCTACTTATATTAAAAACTGAGTATCTATGTCTGCTTTTTAGCCTACTTTCCCGTTAAAAATAAAAGAGACGAAAAAAGCATTAAAATTGGCTTAATGCATCTAAAAAATGTCGCCAAGTCCAAAAAATATCGCCAAGTCCAAAAAATATCGCCAAGTTCAAAAAATATCGCCAAGTAAAAAAAAGTCAAAAAGAAACAAAAAAATGAAATAAATATCGAAAAATTAAAAATTTGAAAGTAGGGTATTGAGATGGGGAATTTGTGTGTCGGTCGGTCTGTCGGTCGGTCTGTCGGTCGGTCGGTCTGTCGGTCTGTCTGTCCCCCCCTAATAACTTTTGAATGAACATTCCGATTTGGACAAACTTTTTTTTTGTTGGAAAGATCTCGGCGAGTACAGCTCATTCCCATATTTGATTTTTCGATTTGAACAATTTTTGGTTCAACTTTGAGCCGTTCAAACAACCGGTCCCGCGATACTAACTTTTGAATGAACAGTCCGATTTGAACAAACTTTTTTTTGTTCGAAAGGTCTTTTCAAGCATACTTCATTCCCGTATCTACATTTTCGATTTGAACAATTTTTCGTTCAACATTGAACCGTTCAAGCAACCTTTCCCCACCTAATAACTTTTAAGTGAACCGTCCGAATTGAATAAAGTTTTTTTTGTTCGAAAGATCTTATCAAGAATATTTTATTCCCGTTTTTAAATTTCCGATTTGAACAATTTTTCGTTCAACATTGAACCGTTCAAAAAAGCTCTCATCCCTAATAACTTTTGAGTGAACCGTCCGATTTAAACAAACTTTTTTTTGTTCGAAAGATCTCGGCAAGGATACTTCATCCCCGTTTTTAAATTTCCGATTTGAACAATTTTTCGTTCAACATTGAACCGTTCAAACAAGCTCTCACACCTAATAACTTTTGAATGAACAGTCCGATTTAAACAAACTTTTTTTTGTTCAAAAGATCTCAGCAAGGATGCTTCATTACCGTATTTAAATTTTCAGTTTGAACATTTTTTTGTTCAACATTGAACTGTTCAAACAACCTTTCCCCACCTAATAACTTTTAAGTGAACCGTCCGAATTGAATAAACTTTTTTTTGTTTGAAAGATCTCGGAGAGGCTCATTCTTATATTTCACTTTTCAATTTGAACCATTTTTCGTTCAATGATGAACCGTTCAGAAAACATTTTAACATGAGCGCCTACGGAGAAATTTAAATTGAATGTTGATTCTGAACTTAAAGGCGGATTTCCTTCAAACTAACTTTGTAAGAAAATGGTTTTGATAAATAATGTATTGTAAAGTACTTTTTTGAATAATCTTCTGTGAGGACTCTGATTCCGACTCCGACTCCGCAAACATGGCGGAAATGCAGGCTCAGAAAAAATGACTGACTGGACAGACGATTTTTTGTTTATTTATTTATTTGTTTTGTTTAATTTATTATTATTTTTTTTTATCAGACGATTTTTTTTGTTAACAAAAATTTTTCATTCACGAGAGCATTTTATTCCTTATTTATATTTAACAACTGGCAACGGATTAAAAATGAAATTCAAGACATTTTATTAACGAACGAGTTTTTTTTCTTTCTTTGATAAAATGTGTTTTGAAGTTCTTTGTACTTTTATTTTATTTATTTATTTTTTTTTCTTTTGAAAACGATTGTGGAATTTTTCTAGGTATAGCAGTTACATTCTTTTAAAGGTGCGACAAAACTTTATTGACTCGTTTATTTACTTTTTACGTGTCTATTTTATCTGATGAGAGGGGTATATTTTGCTTTCAGAAATCAGCTTTAAGTGCAAAAAGATATGTTTGACATAATTTTTAGTTTTAGATAATCAAGAGAATATTGATCAGATGCTACAATGCCTATGTCGATGTACGGGAAAGTAGGCTCGTTTAGTTCTTGACAGAACTTCTTGTTTCCTTTGAGCGAGCTGAACTTACTGAAACTTCCCTCACCATTTTGAAGGCGCTAAGTGCCTGTGCAGCATCTCAATAATTCGAATAATTTTTTTATATAGGAAAAAAAGTAAAGGCGTGTAGCGCCTTTTAGCGAGCCGCCTTGACGGGGAGTAGTTTCTTGAAATTTTCCTCACTACTTTCAAGGCACGAAGTGCCCGTGCAACGCCGTGCCACGTGCGTGGTATGTCTTGAAATCTTATGAACATTAAATTGTATCAAATAATATAACATCAGAATGAGGTAAAAGTTAGGGAGACGAGGACGTTATGCACCAACATGCCGCAGGAAGCTAATCTAGCTGCCCTGGCAGCTAGTATATTCCTTATTTTATGCATTTCTTCTATGAAGAAGAAATGTGCAAAAACGTGTCGAATTCTGTAAATGTACTGTTTTTCGAGTTTTGACCAATGCATATTCTTCAAGAGATCTGAATAAGGTTTGGAGGGTTTTAGAAAATGTGTCTTTCTGTGTATCCACATGTGTACGTGAAAAACTTTTGCGAACTCTCAAATTCAAGAATTAATTAAATGACTCAAAGGAAAATTGGTGTCAAAGAAGGTTGGGGTCTTTCAGGAACTAATTTGATTTTAGAGGCAGTTACTTAAATGGAATGGTGTTAATGTATGTTTCCTAAGTTAGAATTATTTCGTATTTTATGATAACGAAAGAATAAAATAAAAGTTCATAAATAGAAAAGAAAAATGCATCTTGGTGGAAACTAATGCTCACATTACAGCGACACTGAATCTGTTATCCGAACATCTTGTGTTACTGGCTGCATCTTAGTTGTGTAGAGGGGGTCAAAAAGCAACATTTATGTTACGAAACGGAAAATTGTTGTTCCGTCAAGGTCCAAAATCGATAATTTTAATAAGTTTCATGAATCGTACTCAGTGCTTTTACTAAGGCTTCATTCGATAAACGCTTTTATCGAGTGAAGCCTTACTTCTACTAGGAAAATAAACTAATTTTCATTTTTCTCCATCCTGTAATTGTCATTGCACTTATTTCAAGGGAATCTTTCACGATTTTTTAATCAGTCTGAAAAATAAATAAATAAGTATTTTTTTTAAAAAAGAAAGATACGGCAGGAGTCCAAAACCTTCCATTCCATTTCACAAGGGAAAAAAAGTGGAAGGAAAAAGAAATACAAGCTTGTGGTTTTTTAAAAATAATTCTCCTAAAATTTTGCTTCAAATCAAAAATAAGGCATCAGGTGTAAGAGGCACTCACTAAACGTTCTTTCTAAAAACAAAAGGCTTTCTCATAATAATGGAGGTATGGAAGAACATAATATAGTCAGAGGTTTTGCTCCCCTCCCTAGAGCGATGACTCATTCCCACAAATGTTACTGAGAACGAGACCTTCAAAATGAGTCCCAAGAAAGAGACCCTCGAAATGAGATTTTATTCCCCCCCCCCCCTAAAATGTTCAAAGACGCAGTAGGCGCCATGAACTCGCTCTCGTAAGCATTTCTGACATAGGCGACGATTGGAGACCTTTAATAATAAAAAATGAGACAATATAACATTTTTTCCCTTGTGCATTAAGTTGAGATTTAAATCCTCGCAAACCAGGGCACAAAACAAACCATTCCATCACCTTCTCCTTACAGCCGGTTGTAGACAAGAATAAACCGAGCCATATTCTTTGTTTCTCAAACTGTCATCGTCGTCAGGCGACATCAAAAATCATCTCATATATTTCTGTCCTCTTATCGGCTTTCGGGCCAAAAAACTCTTTAAAATATATTTTTAAATGCGACTAAACCAGTTCCTCCAAGTAGCGCCGTCTAGCGAAGATCTTCAAAGAGTTAAAAATAAATTGGAGAAAGGCACAGGCGAACAGAATCAGGAAGTGGAAGGTATCTAAAAAAGTAACCGCCCACTTTAGCACTTACGTCGATAGAGCTGAAAATAGAGTCGTCAGATCCTTTTTTTATGTTCTTAAGATCTTGAATTTAAATATAAACTTTTTTTTTTATTTTTTTATTTCTTGGATGAGCCTAAGGACGCGGCCTCATGCTCAAGCTGCCAGCTGGAAATTTCACGCTTCGGGTTGGAAGGGAATGCAAATTGGCGAATGACACGCGCGTTGCTGTAGATATGCCACCAGGAGGAACGTGTTAACAACAAATTTGAATAATGCTTTTAGAATGAGTAAACCAAATTGTAAGAAACATTACCTTTTCTTATGCCAGTTAATTCAGTCAACATATAATAGCTTAAAACAGACATTTAGTACAGAAAATTTGGAGCTTTAAGTTACCAACATTATTTAGTTTTTATTTGATTGTCATTCGTGCTGTAGTAGAACGAGAGATACGTGGGAGGGGGGAGCTTTCACGAAACATTTGTTTTTCTGCTGTAAAAATGATATAAACTCCTTTCTTTTTTTGCTAAGTACTCCCGAACCTGATTCTCGGATGTTCAACCTTGGACCGCATTATATTAATTAATAATAGTTAAATTTTCGAAAAAATTTATTTTTAATTACAGAATACTAGTTATGCACCTTTGTTTATCTTTGAAAGTAGCTGAAACTCAGTTTCGTCATTAAACAAGTTATGTTCAGTCAGTGAAACAATTATGAAAATTTTATTTCCTGTCTATTTGAACAGAAACTCATTTCTTAACCCTTACTACACTTCCTTATGAGCTTTTATATCTTTACTTTCAGTCTTAAGCACAAGCTCCGTAGAAATTGAGTTACGTAATTGTTTTCTATTATAGGTGTTGCTGGCTGATACAGCGATTTCTCTACTTAAGACACCATTTTTAAGACTCATTTTACACCAACTCTTTCAAATGAAAAAAATCTGAAACTGGTACCATTTTGATGTATCTATTTAAATATGAGGCCTTCTATTTAGACAGAGATTATCATTTATTTTCTTCCTATTCTGTTTCCCAAGACACTTGCAGCAACACTTAGAGTTAAGTAAATATACTATTACTCCTTAATTAATAAAAAAAATCAACTGAAGTTACGTCATTGAAAAGAGACTGCACGGAAGATTATTTCGGAGAGTAATCAATATTTTCTGTCAAATAACGAGTACTCGGGATTAAATCAGTAATTGATCGATCCTAGCTGATAGTTTTACCCTTACATGCCTGAGTATATGTTTGTGAACAAATTATTCACAATACTCTGAAAAGTTAACTGAAAAAAGCCCTAGCTACTAATGCAATATATAAAGAAAATTTTAATAATAAACGGAGTATTTTCTATTATTAATAATTACTTTAATTAATAAATTAAAAATAATTAAATACCAGTATTAAAAAAACTGAAACAGATTTATATTGAAGAATAAGATGAGTTCAATTATTTTAAACTTGAAAAAAAGAAAAAAAAAAGTGGAAATAAAAACAAAGCTGAGGTGACTGAAAATTAAGAGCAAATAATTTTGTTCACTCGTTTTTTTTTTTTTTTTTTTAGTTTTACATGCAAGGTTTCACAAGAAATTATTTTATACAGTGTTCAATCACATCTCAAGTGCATTAAATCTTTCAACGGAAAAAAATATATTTGATTTTTCTATGTTATGATTTTTCCTGACAGTTTACATCGCGCCAAAAATGATTTCTTGCATTTCGAGAAATAATTTTCATGAAAAAATAGATGCATTGCGCATAAAAATTCAGGAGTTCCCTTTGCCCAAGCCCTTACACGTTCAAAAATTCTCCCTCTGTTCTAAGTATGTCAGCAGTTCTGTTTATACGCCAGCGAAATTATTAGAGCAGAGTGTTCGTATTGTTAGTGCGGCGGGCATATGATATGCCGCAGCGAGAGACGTGGGTGTTCTGAGAAAAACAAAAGCGCACATGAGAATGAGGGAGCTAAAGATAGTCGGCTGTTTCTACTAACTGGGTTTTGACAGACCCGACGATTGTATTTCAATTCGCGACACTTGTTTGTAATCACTTAGACCGGGATTTTTGAATGGCTGTGTTGTGCATAAAATGCAGGAAAAAATATGCAGATATTTTTAAAAGATATAAAAGGGTTTGTGAAAACTAGGGGAAATGGCATCAAATAAAAAAAAAATCTTTCGAGAAATAGGTTTTAATCATTAGCTTTTATCTGGGATTATCAATCGTCTATTCGTTTAAAAAATGAAAAAATACATTTAACTAATAATATAGTTTAACTAATAAACAAGCGAATTGCGCACGGGAATATACATAAAAAACACAAGTCGTCAAAAATAATTATAGATATGATAATTATGAAACATTTGCTGCAGTTCGTGTAGCCTGTGCAGTATAAATAAAGGATGTACGGTTCATACATGAAAATAAACGAGTTTTAATTATAATCACCTTTACAATTTGAGTACTATTCATACTTATACTCAGAACAACGCAAGACGGGAAGATCCCTGTCCTGTTAAGATGCCAAGGGGCCAAAGATTTAAAACCGCTATTCGTAGTTAGTTTTCTCAACTTCAGTAATTTCTACGAAACCAATAGAATGAGAGGCAATAAATGTTATCATTTATATCCATATGCAATCGCTAGCTGCAAAAGATAACTAAATGAAAAGTGTACTTACTACTCGTGTGGCTCATCGGCAGCTGAAAAGGAAAAGAAAATTTAGTAGAGTTATAATTTTCTTACATTATTACTAAATTAATGGTATGTAAAAATCTCGGTATTGAAATCAATATATTTACAGATGTTTTAGGCAAGATATGGCTCAGAACATTCTTTTCTAGTAAGCGAATGCCAAACAGCTCGCTGCAGCATACA
Organism: Uloborus plumipes; assembly: GCA_038373865.1. Classification (NCBI taxonomy): domain Eukaryota; kingdom Metazoa; phylum Arthropoda; class Arachnida; order Araneae; family Uloboridae; genus Uloborus; species Uloborus plumipes. The sequence goes on from JAXGGA010000320.1 coordinate 240,773, forward strand.
GAGCCAACATGCCGAAACGAGCTGCTTGGTATTTTCAGCTACTGTAGTCCGGCATCCAGCTCGATTTCTAATATAGGAGAACAAAATTTCCTAGAGATTTTTTTGGAAAAAGTCTGTTTACATTTCATGCTTATATGTAACGCTCTGTATGCCTGTATCTGTGTACTCTATAACTAAAATTTTCTCAAATGCCATTTTGTAGTAAAACCGAAGTTTGTTTTTAAATTGTTAATTAAAATGAACTACCTGAGCACTAATTTTACAACCTATAAATTCATTCGAAACAATTAAGTCAGCCTCCTTAAGCCTAGCTATATCCTCTTCAACTGGAGGAGGCTATGATTTAGCCCTAATAACCATTTTATGTTTCAATGATGATCAGCTTATGTACAAAAGGTTCTAATTCGAAGGAATGCGTTTCGTTAAAACTATTGAGTATTGATGTGAATGCTGTGTTAACAAGAAAAGGCATGTACAAAATATAAATTACGTTCTTTGCATATCAGATAACTTTCATCTGAGGATTAAGGAGAGATTAATCAAGGATTAATCACACGATACGATTAAATACTAGACTACAACTAATTGATTAATTCATAAAAATATTTTGTTGACTGCAGTTTAAGCAAAAAAAAATGTATGAAATGGAGATCTTCAAATATTCTTCAGTAAAATTTAGCTAAAAAGCATTTCGGCTTTAATCATTTAATAGAAAAGATTTAACTTTTTCCAGAAGAAACTCATATTTTTTCGCTGCTCTAGTTTCAAAAGATACATTTAGGTGTGTCTCAGAATGGTGATTATTTTCTTTAAACCCTCGTGAGCATGACCCATAAATTCAGAAAACGTCAACCATTGCGAAAAGTTACGGGCAAAGTGCGGTTCGCCTCGGCAATGGTGAAAATGATGCGCATGCAGTGGTATCGTTACTAATTTTGCTTTTAAACGTACATTCTAAAACTGGGTATTTTTTCTCATATTTCTCATAGTGTGTTTACAGTTTGTTCACTAAATTCTCAAAAAAAAAAAAAAAAAAAAAACTCTTTTTACATTTAAAGAACAACTGCTGAACGTAAACACTAAAATGGGGGTGACAAATGGGGTGTGTCAGTACATACTGTTTATCACAAGGTTCATAGCTGAGAAAGAAGATTCAAGATAGGAAGGTTTGGATATACTGAATGAATAAAAATTGGAGAAGAATAAAATACTTCATTTAGTATCATTTAGCATTTCAGTGTACTGTTTCCTGTACATCCAGAATATTTTATTTTATTCATTTATATCGAAAACACATGAATAAAAACGACAATAATATCGCAGGAAAAGAGAAATATCGTGAAGTCACATTGTCTCTCGAAAATGCCAGCATTTTTTTTTTAAATATTTTTGTTAACTAACAGCCTTTGTTTAATTTTACCAGAAAAAATATAGTATTTAACTTTCTTTTTCCGCCTACCGCAGCTTCTTAGTTTTTGTGTCACACTTGAGATAAATTTTGGAAAGGGAAAACGCAAATCAATGGTGTGTTTTTATTGTTCTTGGAAATAAAGCTTTGTACGAGTTCTATCTCATTGCTAACTTATTTCCTTGAACAAAGATTTCTCTGACTTCCATCAGTTTCTTTCTTGCTAACACAAGCGCAATGTGATAGGTTAAAAATGAAGCATTAGTTTTTTCCTAGTGTTTCTGCTGTTTATAGATTAAAAGAACAGCTGGTATTTTCAAAAATTAATGTTTTAAAAGTTTTTTTTAGGTAAATTGACATTATTTTCTAACAAGAAAACGATTAAAAAGGCTGTATCTGTTCGCTGTCTGATGATGTTCATTCACTGTATTGATTTATTTTTCTTCACTTCAAGCCCCCAAATAGCTAACTAATCAAACGTATAATTTTAAAATATAAAAAAATAATTGCATTTGTTAACTAAAAAAATTTTATTTATCGTCGTATACAAAATACTAGTTTTAAAAATATTTGAAAATAAAATTGCTTTTAAGTGGTCATTTGCTGGTCGGTCGACTATTAACTTAGAGCTTAATCACTGTTTTACAATGTATCATACGTTAACAATTGAACTTATGTAACTATCCCAAGTAACTATTCAAGAGTGTCCGTTAGCAGTTGCTTAAATTGAAGGACTACCAGAGAAAAAATTTTGCTACTGGAAAAATATTACACATTTGTATCCTCATTTATCCACCGTTTTTACGAAAGCACTCTTACAGACACATATTAAAGCCTTTACAAGAACGACTTCATGATCATTTCGATTTATATTCATTTGCGGCTACTGTCTGTTTGCGTATTGTGCGCCTGGGAGCCACGGACGCTTCCATCTGAAAAAGGGGAGATAGGTTTAGGATGCGCACTACCCGATGCCTTCAGCTTTTATTCGCTTACTACTTCCTCGTTGCTTTTTCTCCCTAATTAGGGAAAGTCCGAATAGACTTGGCGCGTGCGCAGATGTCTCGGAGGTCGCACGAAAAAAATTTTGACAGACTAGTGTAAATGAGCAAGTGAGGGTACACTTCATGTATACCCTCAATTAAACTGCATAAAATGTCTTGCAAGAAAATTTATGATAATGTGTTCTGATGTTTAACTGATTTGCTCAATTAATGCAATGCGTAATTTCGCTATTATTTAATTTTGAAATTAAGTTGAACTTGAGTTTATTTTCAATTTTGTAGTCAATGGACAAAGTAATGCAGCATAGGGATCCTCCACATTGTTTCTGAGATCCTCCATATACCTATAGGGCCAGTTCGGCAATGTTAAAAATCTGCGACGTTTTTGGACCCTCAGGCCAGATTGGGAATAGCATGAGTGATGCTATTCCCAAAAGTGAACGTGAATGACACATATGGTCGACACTTTTTCTACTCTTTTCCGAGAAAAAAAATTATTCTTTAACAGTTTCAAAGAAATCGCACAGGATGCCGACTTCTAGACAAGTCTGCGAAGACCACAAATGTTCCTTTACAATTCATGGCTGCCTCAGAAGTTCTAACATCAGTCCTTACATTAATTTTATGGCACTTGTTAACATCAAGAATAACTGGCTTCCGCTTTGTTAACTAGTACTGACGAAATGTTAACCGTAGTCCAGTTTGATCTTCAAATCTAACTGAAAACGAAGCAGTAGAGAGGTTTCTTTAAAGCATTTAAAGTTCTTCTGCTCATAGATACATCTCATAAATTTCATTGAAAATATTTGGCACGTGCTTTTGAAATTTGTGTTACGCAATTCTAACCATCGCTCAGTGCGAAAGACATTCTTATTTTGCCAGGAAAACATCGTACGAAAACAGGCTCTGTTGTAACATTTTCTCTACAATAGAGCCTGTTTACAGGGTCTAAGTGAATTTATGGGTATGTGTTGACTTTTAAACCTAGTTACAAACAGTGTTAAAAATTTATGGTAAACGAAATCTTCGAAATTTTATGCGAGACGAAAGCAAAAAGAGTCAGACAGATACTTCAATCATTGTCGCTAAGCATGAATTTCTTTTCAAAACAAATAGCTAAATGTAGCAACGATATTTTTTCAATAAAACTAAATCAAAATACTGTTTATTTTTAAGATGTGATTGGCTTTTTCACGCCTATCCTTTTTAAATTTGGAAGACATGCATCTGGCATCTATCCCAGAAAAGCAAAACATATTTATTCAACTTCTGATTTCTAGCTTTTAGCTTTTTTCTCTGCCAGAACGCTTTTAACTTTCTTTTAAATAATGCTTCAGTTTCCTCTTGGCTTCAGATTTCAAAATATTTTGACTTTCCTTAACAAGCGAGAAGCACAAGTTACTTTTTAACACATTTGTTCTGTGTGATTAAGTAGTTCCAACAGAGATTTTGCTAAACTTTCAAATTGTATTTACTTGTTTTTGTAAAATAGCACTGAGTGAGATAATTAATTGATGTTATTGGCTTCAATAGTGATATATTTTAGTAAAACACAGTATTTTAGGGATTGAATTTTTCCAACCTGCAGCTTTGATATTATGCCATTTTTACTGTGATCATAATAAAATTATGTAGAGTTCAAATGTTGGAAGGGAATTTTCATAGTAATAGTTCTGACACGTTCATGGTATAATGCATGTGTGATTGATTTTAAAGGAGTACTCTTATATGATAAATGAAAAATGATCAAATAAGCTTTGTGCTGAACTATATTTGAAGTTAAAAATATTTGAAAAAAAAATTAAACCGACTTCAGAACTTCAATCGAAAAGTGCTCTAAAAAGTAAAAAATAATTTTATTCTTTGAACACCATCGATACTACATTTAAACATCAGTTTTGAAGTCGGCGCAAAAACACTAAATAGAATCATTCGAATCTGTAATTCAAATACACATATGAATTTCAATGAATCCAGGCTCTTAAATCGGATTCGCATACACCACATATTTATGTAATGATACAAAAATTCAACGCGTAATTTTCAATGTTTTCTCTGAAAAATATAGTAAACATCATTTTACCTATGGTTTTTGCACCGACTTCAAAACTTATGTTTAAATGTAGTATCTATGGTATTCAAAGAATAAAATTATTTTTTACTTTTTAGAGCACTTTCCGAGTGAGGTCCTGAAGGCGGTTTAATTTTTTTTTTTCAAAAATATTTTCCTTTCATTCTTTTTAGTGTAAATGTACTTTAATACTAATGAGTTTCCTGTTTGATTCAGTTAAGCCTTCATTCAAAATTCTCATTATCATTATTATTACTGTTTCATATCAACCACGTTTTATAACAATGGATTTCATATTTAATCGTTTAGGACAAATCGCTTTAAATTTGATCAAAAATTTGAAAATCTTTCAATTTCTTCTGAATCCCTTTCTCAAACCATATGTAAATTAAAACTAACGAAGCCTGAAAAATGACGAATCTGTCGGTACCTGGGTCGACTTTCAGTTCATTGGCGTTCAGGAGGACATAGACAGAAAGATACTCAGTTTTAAATATAAGTTCGTACATAAATTTCAAAAAGACCAAAGAAATGAATTGCATTTTGTAATCCAGAGAAGCCTTACATTCAAAATTGTCATTATTGCGATTACTATGATCACGATTTCTATTTCGATCGATTTCTGCATATTCCCTTTATCGAACGCAGACCACGAGAAGATGGGACCAAATGGAAGATAAAACCTTTCAAACAAAAAAATAATTTTTAAAATCGGTTCAGGCCTCTTCGAGTAATCTTATAACATACAAAAAAAAAAAAAATATGTCCGACGAATTGTATAACCGCTTCCTTTGTTGAAGTCGGTTAAAAATCAACTTAAATAAAGCACAAATAAAGTAGAAAGTGCAGCAAATAGCTATTTCAAGGCAACAATGGAGCCCCTTCCTCAGTGCAAGAAGCTCAGCAAACGACATAAAAGCTGTAAGAGAACTGAGGAAGGGGCTCCATTGTAGCCTTGAAAGAGCTATTTTCTATACTCTCTACATTATTTGTGCTTTATTTACTTTGATTTTTAACTTCAAATATCTGTATACATAAATGACTTCTTTTTGTATGTATGTCCGGGATAATCTTCCAAACTACTGGACCGATTTTAACCATTTTTTCACCGTAGATAGCTACAGTAACAGGGAGCAGGATAAGCTATAATTTATTTCTAAAAAGCTTAGTTTAAAAAAGTTACTATGGAAAATAGTAAATTTTATGTAATTTCCCCATTAAATGATAAAATTTTCAGTCCATTGTTGCAAAACTTGGTTGCCTCGTAACAACAATATTAATAGTAATCATGATGAAAATTTCGAACCAAGGCTTCTCTGGAGTAGGTATTAAATGTATTGCTTTCTTAGGATTTTTATATTCATCTGTGCCAATAATCGCCAATGGGGGCTTAATAAAAATATAATTTTGGCAACAGTTAGAAAGTAGAAAGTGTTTATAGTAATTTTTTTTTCTAAATTAGGTACATAAGACGTTTTAACCAAGTTATCACAAGGACAGAAACTAATAATGGGTCTTTAACGTGCAATATTTGGAAATGGTTGACTCCAGAGTGATTGATACTGTAAATATATATTTATTTTAATACACCAAGCTTATAACATTTTCTATTTACCTAAGGGCAATTCCACGGGTAACTGACTGACATTCACAAAGCAAAAAAAGTATGTATTTTGAAATAAAACACAACAAATCTCAAATTTTACTAATTTATTTTGTCCTGTCTTATTGTACTTTTTAAGCTGAATTTCATGGTATAATTGAATTTTCAAAATATATTTTTAATGATTTTATAAAAATTGCCAAAAATATGGTAACTGACTGACATGAATGCAACCTGTGTGAAAAGTAACACTAATTCTACAAGAGATTTCTCTGAAAGTTGAAGGAAATTTTATTGAATAAAAAATGAGGATCAAAGAGAATGAATAACCTTTCAGACCATGGCAATTGAGTTTGAAAATATTGCTGTAGTAAAGAATTACAGTAGCTAGAGTAGCTTGGTAACTGACTGACATTCCGGTAACTGACTGACATTTCTGAAATATTCTAAATATACTGATGCACATGTTCAAAATTATACAGTAAAAATTATGAATAAGTCTACAAAAAAGGTAACAATAAATTTACAATTGTCAAACTTAACTTTGCTGCAATAAATGATTGCAGTCTTTGCAACAAATTGGTAACTGACTTACCTATCAGGAACCAACTGTTAAATTATACTAATGCAAATATTCAAAATTATGCAATAAAACCTTTATAAAGATAACACAAAAAGTAAAGTAATGGAAGTCCAATTTTTAAGTTAATTATATTTACAATTTTTGTTTTCATAGGATATTCGGATTATGGGTTATGCAGGTTTTGTTAAACATGTTTTGCTATCAGTGACTCAGTACTTTTTTGAAATTTTCTTAAAGTGATGAGTTTGAACAGTTGAGCATTTGCTGTATTGGCTGTAGATAATTACATTTTCATCTATGGAGGGTCTTAAAATAATGCATTATTCGGATATTCGGAATAGCCAAAATATCACTAAATCTCATTTTCAATTCATTTTTTGTGGAGTGAACATCTTCCTGCTTAAGGTATATGTACACACTTGAAATCTCAAAATTCGTCCAAAATATCATTTTTTTTTTTTTTTAATTTTCTTTAAATGTTCTCTAATCTGTTAGCTTTCAAACAATACTAAGATGTAGTCAATATTTGAAATATTTCTCGATTCACAAAGGTTTTTCTTTTGGTGTTGCCATTGCTTACAAAGTGTTTCGAAATCTTTAAACTCAATTTCTGAAGCATTGCTATTTTGCCATATGCTGCATTCTTCCAAACATAACTACACAACAGTGAATTCATCTACCTCAATTATTTTAGTACCATTGGATTCTGCATAGTTGAGCAGATGTGGTCTGCCTCAATCAGAGCTGTAACTGGAAAAGTACATTTTTAATGGATTTTTAAAATTCAAGATTTCAGGAAAAATCTTGATTTTTTTTGTCCTTCTGTGGTTAAAACTATCAGTAAAAAAATCTACTTTCTCTAGAATCTTTATTGAGGAAGACCACACGAAGGGTAATATTAGGAACATTTTGTGACAAAAATTGTGTTCCTAAACCAATTTGCTTTTAAGCTATCGTGTTTAGAAAAATGTGCTAATTAGCTCATTAAATCTTAATTAGTGACTATTTATTTAAGTTTTTTTCAGATTTTTATGTCGAAAAGGTTTTAACCATACACCAGTGACCTACTGTTAAAAAATTGGATTTTTAGAGCGAAAAATTTAAAAAAAATGTCCAAGTGTGTACGTATACCTTAACAATAATAAGTTGTGTTTTCAGATCTTTCTCTTTTATAGCATTATAAAAGGTTGATGCATTATTGATGGTTGCTTTTCCACTCAACACTTCCATCCATGCTAACCTCTTTACTTAGCCAGCGACTCCATCTACGGCTCTCTTGCCATGTGAAGTGGAAAAACTGCCATTCGACTTCGCGAATTTGAAAGTCCTTGCAAAAATATGTGAAGTTGCATAGGTTAAAACGCTGCTTGAACTGACTGGCAGCACCATCAGAAAAAATATGTAACGAGGAAAAGTTCTTAGTTAGTTTCAAGTCCTTTATTATTTCCCGAAGGAAAACATTCACAGCATTCTCATGATCTAGATAGTCTGATATTACTGCGTACGATTTGTTTGTTTTTGGTCACCTTCTACAAACCAAGAAGCAGCCGTAAAAATTGTAACTTTTTTATGGTTCCAATGAGCTGCTTGGATTTCATTTTGTTTCTTACAGCAGAAATTTTCTGCAAAATCAATTTGTAGGACTAGCTGTTCAGAATTTAGATCATCCCATTTTATCTTGAATTCTTCTAATTGCTTTCTCTTTACAAAAGCATGCTGTAGGAATGATGGTAGTTTCGTTCTTAAATAATTTATGCAGTCCTCGGTTGTTCCTTCATTGGTGGTTAGTTGGCATTGAGGAGTATTTTTCCACTCCTTCCAAGTGCACAGTTCATGATGCTGGTCATCATTTGAATTTAGCCCATTTATCATGGGGCATCTGCTACATTTGCCGTTCATACATATTTCATTTTCTTCGTCACAGACTGCAGCCTTTATAAAATCTTTTAATTTAGTCGTAAAATTCAACCCTTTTTCTTTTAAGGCATCCAAAAGAAATTGAAAATTTTCATGTTTTTGGCAAAGACACACATTATGGGGAATGTCTCTTCTTAGTAATGTTTGATTTGGGCGGAGGCTGCTAAACTTGGAAAGACCAATCTTAACATTTGGATTTTCTTCACAAAAGAGAGCATTTACCAGTCTTAAAACTCAAGAGTTGAGTTGTTTTATGTTTGTTTAACAAGAGAAATATTTTTAGGAGTGTGTAATTAAGTACGCTGTAGTTATTTTGAAATTAAATTTAATGTCAGTCAGTTACCACATTAAGTTGTCAGTCAGTTACCATGGAATTTTTTAAGTTCTTGATGCAAACTTCAACTTCTGTTTATTCAGTATTTAAATACTCTTAATGTAGGCAGAGAGTATGAATTTTTGTAAGTTTCCATCAAAAATTTTCACGCTCAGGGGAAAATGTTGATTTTTTATGGTAACTGACTGACATTCATAAACTGAATTTCAAACTGTATCTAAACGAAACGCCATAACAATATTTTTTTCAAATAAGACTGTATTAAGAATTTTCATAATGTGTATAACAAATTACCCCAACTTTTTTGT
>JAXGGA010000320.1:252500-254989 GCA_038373865.1 Uloborus plumipes
CCCCCCCCCCCCCCCCCACCCCCCCCCCCCCCCCCCCCCCCCCCCCCCCCCCCCCCCCCCCCCCCCCCCCCCCCCCCCCCCCCCCCCACCCCCCCCCCCCCCCCCCCCCCCCCCCCCCCCCCCCCCCCCCCCCCCCCCCACCCCCCCCCCCCCCCCCCCCACCCCCCCCCCCCCCCCCCCCCCCCCCCCCCCCCCCACCCCCCCCCCCCCCCCCCCCCCCCCCCCCCCCCCCCCCCCCACCCCCCCCCCCCCCCCCCCCCCCCCACCCCCCCCCCCCCCCCCCCCCCCCCCCCCCCCCCCCCCCCCCCCCCCACCCCCCCCCCCCCCCCCCCCCCCCCACCCCCCCCCCCCCCCCCCCCCCCCCCCCCACCCCCCCCCCCCCCCCCCCCCCCCCCCCCCCCCCCCCCCCCCCCCCCCACCCCCCCCCCCCCCCCACCCCCCCCCCCCCCCCCCCCCCCCCCCCCCCCCCCCCCCCCACCCCCCCCCCCCCCCCCCCCCCCCCCCCCCCCCCCCCCCCCCCCCCCCCCCCCACCCCCCCCCCCCCCCCCCCCCCACCCCCCCCCCCCCCCCCCCCCCCCCCCCCCCCCCCCCCCCCCCCCCCCCCCCCCCACCCCCCCCCCCCCCACCCCCCCCCCCCCCCCCCCCCCCCCCCACCCCCCCCCCCCCCCCCCCCCCCCCCACCCCCCCCCCCCCCCCCCCCCCCCCCCCCCCCCCCCCCCCCCCCACCCCCCCCCCCCCCCACCCCCCCCCCCCCCCCCCCCCCCCCCACCCCCCCCCCCCCCCCCCCCCCCCCCCCCCCCCCCACCCCCCCCCCCCCCCCCCCCCCCCCCCCCCCCCCCCCCACCCCCCCCCCCCCCCCCCCCCCCCCCCCCCCCCCCCCCCCCACCCCCCCCCCCCCCCCCCCCCGCCCCCCCCCCCCCCCCCCCCCCCCCCCACCCCCCCCCACCCCCCCCCCCCCCCCCCCCCCCCCCCCCCCCCCCCCCCCCACCCCCCCCCCCCCCCCCCCCACCCCCCCCCCCCCCCCCCCCCCCCCCCCCCCCCCCACCCCCCCCCCCCCCCCCACCCCCCCCCCCCCCCCCCCCCCCCCCCCCCCCCCCCCACCCCCCCCCCCCCCCCCCCCACCCCCCCCCCCCCCCCCCCCCCCCCCCCCCCCCCCCCCCCCCCACCCCCCCCCCCCCCCCCCCCCCCCCCCCCCCCCCCCACCCCCCCCCCCCCCCACCCCCCCCCCCCCCCCCCCCCCACCCCCCCCCCCCCCCCCCCCCCCCCCCCCCCCCCCCCCCCACCCCCCCCCCCCCCCCACCCCCCCCCCCCCCCCCCCCCCCCCCCCCACCCCCCCCCCCCCCCCCCCCCCCCCCCCCCCCCCCCCCCCCCCTCCCCCCCCCCCCCCCCCCCCCCCCCCCCCCACCCCCCCCCCCCCCCCCCCCCCCCCCCCCCCCCCCCCCCCCCCCCCCCCCCACCCCCCCCCCCCCCCCCCCCCCCCCACCCCCCCCCCCCCCCCCCCCCCCCCCCCCCCACCCCCCCCCCCCCCCCCCCCCCCCCCCCCCCCCCCCCCCCCCCCCACCCCCCCCCCCCCCCCCCCCCCCCACCCCCCCCCCCCCCCCCCCCCCCCCCCCCCCCCCCCCCCCCCACCCCCCCCCCCCCCCCCCCCCCCCCCCCACCCCCCCCCCCCCCCCACCCCCCCCCCCCCCCCCCCCCCCCCCCCCCCCCCCCCCCCCCCCCCCCCCCCCCCCCCCCCACCCCCCCCCCCCCCCCCCCCCCCCCCACCCCCCCCCCCCCCCCCCCACCCCCCCCCCCCCCCCCCCCCCCCCCCCCCCCCCCCCCCCCCCCCCCACCCCCCCCCCCCCCCCCCCCCCCACCCCCCCCCCCCCCCCCCCCCCCCCCCCCCCCCCCCACCCCCCCCCCCCCCCCCCCCCCCCCCCCCCCACCCCCCCCCCCCCCCCCCCCCCCCCCCACCCCCCCCCCCCCCCCCCCCCCCCCCCCCCCCCCCCCCCCCCCCCCCCCCCCCCCCCCCCCCCCCCCCCCCACCCCCCCCCCCCCCCCCCCCCCCCCCCCCACCCCCCCCCCCCCCCCCCCCCCCCCCCACCCCCCCCCCCCCCCCCCCCCCCCACCCCCCCCCCCCCCCCCCCCCCCCCCCCCCCCCCCCCCACCCCCCCCCCCCCCCCCCCCCCCCCCCCCCCCCCCCCCCCCACCCCCCCCCCCCCCCCCCCCCCCCCCCCACCCCCCCCCCCCCCCCCCCCCCCCCCCCCCCCCCCCCCCCCCCCCCCCCCCCCCCCCCCCCACCCCCCCCCCCCCCCCCCCCCCCCCCCCCCCCCCCCCCCCCCCCCCCCCCCCCCCCCCCCCCCCCCCCCCCCCCCCCCCCCCCCCCCCCCCCCCCCCACCCCCCCCCCCCCCCCCCCCCCCCCCCCCCCCCCCCCCCCCCCCCCCCCCCCCCCACCCCCCCCCCCCCCCCCCCCCCCCCCCCCCCCCCCCCCCCCCCCCCCCCCCCCCCA